>VYZW01027928.1:2198-34884 GCA_013401315.1 Balaeniceps rex | reverse complement strand
TTCCTTCCTTCCTTCCTTCCTTCCTTTCTTCTTTTTTCCCAGCACTCTGAATCAAAGATGGACTTGAATTCTCTGGAGAAGTTTGTCTTTCTCTTTTACTTCAAGCTCCTGGTTTTGAAGCAACAGTAACACAAAGTGTCCCACAAGAAGATTGCACGATCTAGTACTTATTTTTCTACATGGTAACATCTGAGATTTACTATGTTCTTGGCACTGCTTTATGCATAAAGTCAACACTGAAGTTCCTGTTGGCCAAAGTCCCTGTCTCCGAGCATGGTTTTAGTTCATTAATAACACAACACTGAGCAAGAAGCCCGGCAGTAGGATTCTGTTGTATGTTCAAAAGACACGTCAGGGGTTAAAAAAGTTTCCAAAAAGTTTTTGAAGTCAAGTGGAGGCCACTACGTAAACCCTTGGTGCCCTGGTGCTAGCAAGGAAGCAGTGGTGTGAGAGGAGGCACAGGGGGGCAGGGAGTGGTGTACCTCCTTCTCTAGGGTTTGCTGCATCAGAGCAAGCCCTAGCCACCCATCCAAAACTCCTGTTATCTCTCTTGGGAAAGAAGGGCAACACCTGGGAACTGACTAATGGGAGCCAGGACCGAACCTCCACCTGGATTGCCAGAGCCTGGTCCATTTTACCACTCTCCTGTAATGTACAGAGACTGGACGAGCCCTGAGCTCCAGCTCTTCCCAACCCAAACACCAGCTGAGCTCGTTTGAAGGCTGGACTTCACAGTAGTAAGGGGGCAGGCCAGGGGTTTTCTTACTGACACAGAAATATCCATGTAGGTGATGAAATGCCAGTGCTCACCTGATGCTGTTCCAGCGTAGTGGTTATTGCACAACTCTGACATGATGCTATCTATCTGCCAAGGTGCTGATTTTTCAGGATTACTTGGAAAGAGACACCTTCACTGTGGTACATCTTTGCTGTAGAAAACTGCTTCAAAACACCTGCCAATAGGGAAGATGACTTGAGATGAAGGGCCCACGAGGTAAGCATGCTGTACTGCTACTTGTGGCTTTGCTGGAAAATCACTTAAGCCCACTTTAGTGAAGGGACAGAAGAGCAACGATTGTTCAGCTAGTGTGACAGAAAAGATGGGCAAAGAGTGCTACAAAGACAGCCAGGAAAACTCCCTTGCTTGGACAAGAGTGTTAATGCAATTACTCTTTCTTCTTCAATCTACAAAATTATCCCTTTTTCTTACAATGTGCCTTTTTTCTTCTCTCTCTATCCCTCCATCTGGCATATGATCTTCCTGTTTCAGCAGAACCACTGTGATTTCAGCTGCTGCCTCTGAGCTGATTTGAATCATGAGGCCTTTAGCTGGTAGCCTACCATAACCATTCTGCATCCTTCATCCTTTTGCAGACCACAAGGGCCACACCAGTTCAAAGTGCAAGCTGGAGCAGCTCTGCGGTTGCTCCAACTTGCAGAGGTGAAGGCATCCCACCAAAAAGCCACTGCACTGCTGGAGCACACAGCCTTACTTGGTCCCAGGACACAAACAGCAGGATGGTCAGGGAGAAGTGGCAGACAACCCACAGTGATATCTCTGGAGCCATTGGGAATGCTGGAACACCAGCAAATTCCTGCCTTGCTACTTAAAACCACTTCCAGACATTTTCCTCCTGCACCACACTTTTCTTAAGCCTTCAGCACATAAACCCACAAAAGGGAAAGTCTAACCACAAAAAAACCCCAAAGCCTGCAAAAAATCCACCACGTGAACTTCGATGTTTCCCAATAGATATTAAGAAATACTTGCTTAATGAAAGGACTAAACAAAAACATGGCGAGGCCTTCAGGATTGATTTAGGGAGCATTTTTAATTAAGCGATTTTACTGACATCCCCGCACAGGCCTCCAGACGTGGGTCTGCCATGCTTTTTCATAAGAACTGGCTGCAAGCCACAAGCCCGGGATGCTGCGCTTGTGCAAGCGAGAGGTTTCTGTGCTGGCATGGCACCGAAGCTGGAGCTTATGGTTTGCCTGAGTCAGGGAGCCCTTCAGTGAGCAGACCCAAAGTAAACAGGTGGGTCAGACTCCCAGGAGATTCAGGGCTGAAGGACAGGCACCAAGGCACCACATTTTCACAGGGAACCTTGCTCTTGTTACTGCTTCTCAAATGGTTGGTGTATTGGTAAGGATGGGAGAGGATGCGTGGGTGTTGTCCACCCAGCAGCAATGCTGGAGCACAGATCGGGCACACTGTGGCTTCAGACCCTGCTGCAGGGCTGGGCACAGGAGGCTGTCGAGAGCCAGCACACACCCACCAGTCAGCTGCCCCCCTGCAAACAGCCAAACCCCCCTGTATTCTGTTGCTTTTCTCCCTTACCAACCTGCTTCTCTGCCTCCACATCACTGCAGTGACATGAGCGTCCCACATGTGGAAAGGAGGTCAGCTGGGCAAACCTGTTCATGCACAGGACCCTAAACCCAGACACAGTAAAGATGGTTGCTGACATCTGGGGTCAGGGAAGAAAATACTGATGCATCATACAGCTAAGCGCCGTATGTCTTCAAAGTGTGGCACGGATGTTTCCTGCCACTTAGCCTCCTGCAATAACCAAATAACCAAAGGAAATCATCTGAGCACTACTGGTCTTCCACAAGAGTTGAAATTAAGGCAACCTGGGACCTCAGCATTACTGTTGGCTGTTGCAGATTGGTGATGCTGTATGAGCTGTGCTGCCGGTAACAGTCCTGATTTCTTGGTGCTAAAAGAGACCACTGACATCCAGTCTCCCCCATCCATCCAATACACCAGGGCCCACCTGGAAATGTGAACAACACCGTGGCGCTACCAGATCTCAAAGGATTAATTTTTGCTGCTATTCCTGGAGAGATCTTCAAGCTGTCAGTCTTTCTTTGGTAACCCAGTGTTTGGAGCAAAACAGAGTATTTCCTGGGCTGCAGACACACCAAGGACTGAAAATGGGTGACAATACCTTTATTGCTTCTGCCAAAGCTGCATCGTCCCTGCTGTATGGTATTGAGCCTTGCTGGGGAAATGTTAAGCCAGCACAGAGCTTGGGCCACCAATAATCTGTTCTTGTGAGAAAGGTGTCCAGAGGCACATGCAAAATGCTGGTGCTGAAAAAAAATAAAGTGAGGAGGAAGGGATATTGTCAAAGTGCAGCAACTTCTGTTTCCATTAAGTCAGCTAGTCTGAATCAGGTCAGTCCTTTTTCCAGGTGAGGCTTTCCTCCAGTGTGCCAAGAAGCAATTGTGCATCTGCTGGGTTGCATCAGTTCAAGCAATGGGGACACGGGTGTCCACAAAGGGTGCTACCAAAGTAATGGAAAAAAGGCATCGTTGTTGTAATGAGTTGTAGGCAAACTCATTATCCATGGTGGGCAGTTAAGCAAAGTTGTCCAGAGAACAGAAATATGGGCTTTGTACATCTTTTCAGACCGTTTTAAAATGCTTTGTCTGCTTAAAGTGATACTGAATTTCCTGTTTTCAGCACTCTGGAGTGTGCTGATTGTCACAGGTTCCTGTATGTGGACTTGGCATCATCTGTTTCTGCATTAAAGAAAGATTTTTTTCTCACAGCCAAGTAAGATACTGAGCCGTTGTTGTGGGAAAGATAAAGAGCAAAGCACGGTTTTGCCAGATTTCCTGTTTCATGGAGTGGTGGAGTGATAGTTACAGAGAGGGAGCCCAGCCAAAAAAAACCTAAACACCTATTTTTCACCTTACTACCCATCTTCTACAACACACTTCCTAGGCACCCTGGGAAGGCATCTGATGTGTGATCACAAGCAGAGCAAACGGTTGCAAGGAGGCAGGAGCGCGGTGCTCTCCGAACCCCGGTCCCAGAGGCCACAACACAGCGTACCAATGAGAGGGTGGGGATGGGACTCACCGGTGGCCAGGAGAGCTCACGCACAGGTCCCGTGTCACAGCCCTGCTGTGCAAAGACACCCGGATCATGGCGAGCACGGGTGATGATCTCAGGAGCTCCTGAGAGCACCAGGGAGAAGCCATGGAGGAGCAGGTGGCCAGACTGCCAGCCCAGACGTTGTCTCCCATGCCAACAAGTGCCGAGGTGCCAGGTGGGTTCATGAGTGTCCTGCAGTGCCACAGGGGAGCCCCCCATGCCAGGCGCCACAGAGACAGAGACAGCCCACATCCCTCCCCTGAAAGGCAGGGAAGAGGGAAGGTCATTCCAGATGTCATCCTTTTCAGGCTCCTGCGGTAATTATTTTACACGGGGCTCTATCTAAAACCTCCCAGCCGGCAAATTTGCTCTTCCGCAGCAACCTGCCCATCGGGGGCCAAGGTCTTGGTTTTTCCACACTGCCTGCACATCCTTTCCCCTCCCTGCCCTGCTCTCCATGGTTCGCCTTGAGTGCTGGGGTGGAGGGGGTCCTGGCCAGGGATGAAGTGGCACATTTTGCCCTTCCTTGCTTTTTGGCACATTTGACCTTTTAAGTGCACATTTGGTGTGAGACTTTCCACTATGACCCTCAGATGTGGGTCAACACAGGTCAGATAAGTAGTGGAAGGAGGAGCAGATGCCCATGCGAGTGTAACAGTGGTGTTAGGGTCCCACAGCACTCCCTCAAAACAAATCCATGTGAGTTTCAAAGTCCCTGTTCATCTCAGCTGCACTGCTGCTGTGTTTGTAGCTGGTTGGAAAATTCAGGTGGTGACATCTGTCAGGGAGAAGGACAAGGGGAAATCAGTGGACATAGCTCAGCTCATGCAGAGGCTGGACTTTGGCTGAGAGATGTGTTTGGGGCCAGATGCTCCTGTGCCACCAGGAGCCCGGTACTGCTAAGCACAAATGCTGGTACAAAAATCACTTGCATGACTTACAGGGTGAGCATCACTCTCACAGCCCTTCCTGCAGAGACCCAGGCCTGTTTCCCAATCAAGATGGAGAATCAGGTTGAGGAAGAAAAGGAGGTGGCATTAAGGGGCGAGGTGAGCAAGGGCATCCTGTGTGAGGTAGGAAAGGTGGAAATAGGTATGGTGTGCAAGAAGAGCAGGGGGAGCACAATCCACAGCAGGGTCCTGGTTTGTATGGAGACTGGCAGAGGGAAGGTGAGGGTCCTGTGGCAGAGAGGAAACAAGGCTGGGGTGGAGGTGGGGACAAGCCTCTCCTTTCCACCTCTATGGATGTGGTCGCCTGAGCCCGTTGCTGCCATCCACCTTCCAGGGCATGGGGCATGGGGCATGGGGCACTGCACCACTTCCCTGAGTGCCACCAGCTTGGGGGTGCTCCCCTTCCACCGAGCTGCAGGCAGGTGCTTTAGCAGCTAAGCTGAAGTGAGTCCTTTGGCTACAAACACCCAGATCCAGGGGTCTATTTTCCATCCTGTTTTATTTCTACTGTTTATTTCCACTGCCTTACCATTTAAGAAGGAAAGTTTTTGGTTCAAAAGAAAGAAAGAAAGAAAGAAAGAAAGAAAAAAAGAAAAGGAAAGAAAAGCCTGCAATTCAGAAGTCCTCAGATAGCTTCTGTATGCTGAAAAAGAAAACAGTAGGAAAAACCCATATTTATTTACTCAGTGGTCCCTTTTCTTCAGTTCCAAGGAGTTCCTTGTGCAAACCAGTACCCAATGTGAGAACAGTAAGAACTGATGAGCTTCTGAATTGCTGAGATTTATCATCATTGCTGCTGACAGGTATCGTGAGCTGTGAATAATTCCTGGATGCTGAGAACTGAGCCCAGTTCTCATTTGAATTAAGGATACCTGGAGCCATTTTGTCAGCACATACATTTTTTTCTGTGGATATTCATTGCATACATGCTCAGTTTGCTATCTCCTTATGCTGTCAAAGTGGTGGAAATAGGCACATAAATCAGGCTTATAGGCTCCAAGATTAATTCACAGCTTTCACTGTGCCAGGAGCAATGTGCACTGACAAATGCAGTAACTCCCTGATTAAAAAAGATAATAAAAAGAATAATCTAGTTTGTCTTCACTCAACTCTGGAGTTTTCTCAAAGAGGAAAGAAAGAAGGGAGTCAGAGTGCTCCAAAGATTAAATAAATAACCCGCACCTTACTTCACTGGGCAAGTGCTTATGTTTGTTATACTGGTGGGTATAAACTTCTCACCCTAAACACGGTGACCCTGTTTCCAGTGGAGAAGTCTGATCCTTGATCGGTAGCTCAAAGGTGGTTTGGGGTGAGTGGTCTTCCTCCTTTTGTGGAGGTATCTGGCTGTGCACGAGGGCAGTCTTGGAAACAACGCCAGTATTGCCAGGAGAACACAACATGTTTGGTACTTCCTACTGTAAGTCCAAGCAAAATCAGGCAGAGCCTCTATGAAAGCTGCTGTCTGTCTCTAGAGAGCAGTTGCTTAGACTGAAGGCCAGATGGGATCACACTGCAGTGCAGTAGCAGTCTGTGTGCATGCATTTAGCTGATGGAAATGTGAGATAATCTGTTATTAGCTTGGCCTGTAATAAAAGGACATTACACAATGTTGTTCTTATCACAGGCAGAGTGTGTTCTCTGACATTCACAGCAGCTTGGCTTACGCTCAGCGATTTCAGACAAATGTTGGCAATTAACTTCTTTCATTCTTGTGCTCAATCTCAGAAACAGCAAGAGGGCTTGATCAGTGGTTGATGACTTGTGTAGGGTCCAGGTTCATGCTATCCGGGCTCCTAACATGGCTGTTCTTATTAATAATATTATTACTTTGGTAAGGAAAATACCATTAAATTAGAAACCAAATGCTCTAAAGTGTGTCACATGTGGTACAGCCACAATGTAATAAATGTACCCTGCACCCAAAATGCATCAGACTAAAAAGATAGCATGGAAATGCAATAATGGAAGAGAAGATCGGCAGAATGAAGTATGGTTTGGTTTGTCCAAAAGTGAGAGAAATAAAGCAACAGGCACCAGGGGCTAGAGAGGCAGAGGAGAAAAGAAGAACTATTTCTCCAGAGTAACACAAGGTAATGCCTGCTGCTAATACAGTAAGGTCTATCCAGCTAGAGTTTCTCCGAAGTCATGGGGCATCCCAGAAAAAACAGGGATTATTGCACAGGGAAGAAGAGTCTCAGACAAAACCCATAGAAGATCCCAGAGGTCCAGAGTAGCCTGACAAGACAGTCTTACACCATACACAGCCACTGCAGTACTCAGAGTCTCTCTCTCCCTTCTAGGTCTGGTCCATGTGCCCTTGTCCAGAGCTACCACAGTGCAGACTTGGCTGCATTTTCACAAGGGCTCCCACCTAGTATTTGAGATTTTGTAAAAACAGCCAGTGGATGGATCAAGTTCATTGCAGGGACTGCCTCAGGTCAGGTCTAGTTGGAGGTTAAGAAGTGGAAGAGTTACGCATCAGAGCAAAAGGTGGTTTTAGAGCAAGACTCCCGTTAGCCCAAAAGAGGGGGTATGCTTTCCCAGGTGTGGGAAATGCTCAGAGGATGGTGTTGGTCTGATATGGCAATAATTTCACTTTGTACTGGTTTGATGTCACAACAGGTAAGGTAAAATTCTGCGTTGTTCAGGCTGATAATGGTCATCTTAAATGAATGCTAAAATAAATATTAACTGGTTTAGTCTCACTTCACCTCATAAGACATTTCTTCAACTTTATGGTGTTTGGATTCATGACCCTTATTTGCTTCAGATGCATAGGGATTTTTTTGCTTTGCATTTTGCCCTCAACTAAAAAGCCTTCCCTCCTGAGACTGCAGAGGGTCATGGGCAAAGAGCAAACAAGTTCATTCAATATTTATCACACCTGCATTGCTTCTGGCATCCTCTAATGGTTTTCCTGTTAGCTGTAAGCGGACACTTCTGTCCCTCTGCGTGCAGACCATAGTCCCTGCCTGCTGGAAGAGAGAAACGCCCAGAGAAATGCTAAGCCACCTGAGCTTCTGGTACCGTTTCATTTCCAAGGCCAGTGTTGGGTAAATAATAAATGCAGGTGCCCGTTTCTGCAGGGGCTGAGGATCCTTCTTGTGGCCATGGAAGCACTGTCATGGAAGGATCACCTTGCTTTTCCATGCTCCTGGCAGCATACGTGCAGGTGGGCAGTGGGAGCAGCAGAAAGCGGTCTCGCAGAAGGCAGATGCTGGCAGCTGGTAAGGTGTGGGGAGGTTAAAGGCTATCCCAGCTCAGTGTAAATGGAGGAGAGGAAATGTACCCGTAGCTAACACTGCCTTGCCTGAAAAAAGTCTGCAGAGCACAATTGTTAAAGGTCACACATCAGGTGTTGTTTTTTTGTCATGACCAGAGGAGCGGGCAAGCCCCAAAGCACAGAAGAAGGGCAGGTACTGAACGGGGTGTTTATATAGATATGATGGCAGGGTTGGTTAATTGCTTCAGTAATGACAGCAAAGCCCACGGTCACATGAGGAGGGATCCTGAAGCGTGCACCAACAACTGTGTGTCCATCACCAGTCCCCAAGCAGGACTGTGCTTACTGTTGCTTCTGTGTGGGTAGCTCTCCCCTGCTGCTCACACCCATCCCTACGGAGAGGAGGATGCAGTCAGCGCTGTGACATGCAGCAAGGTTAGTCTTATGCAGCAAGGTTAGTCTCTCAAAGCTGGCACCATGCCATGGGCAGAAGCTCCTGGAAGAAACAGAGGTGGGGTGAGGTAACTTGCAAAGCCAAAGCCCATGGCTTCATCCATGGGACTCCCACTTCCTTTGCATGTGCTGTTAAAACTGGCAAAGCAGTTCCACCATCAACTTGTCTCTCTGGGGCGCTGCTCTCCTACGGTGGACGTAACCCCAAAGCTCACTCTGTGCCTGTCTGAGCTCCTTCTGCTTCTGCTTTGGCACATGCTTGCCTCCTGCACCCACCACAAGGTGCTGAAGCATCCCCTGTCCAGAAAACCAGGGGCTTAATTTCCCCAGTAAGCCTGGCCAGCACGCCCAGATTTCCATTAATTAACAGTAACTCATCAGTCATTGCAGAAAAATCAGTACAGGACTGTGATGAGGGTTCAAAAGTCCATGACTTAAGTGGTGACTCATTATGGAAAGACCAAGATTACTTGATGGAAATTAGACCCAAACTTTCCATTGATTGTCAGCTGAAAAAAACCTGTGATTCTCCTCTCAACTACAGCAATACTTAACCAGCAGACAGGGCAGATAAGGCCTAAACCTTGCAACTTCATGTGAACAGCATTAACCTTTGCCAGCTGTACACGAGCCACATTAACCTTTGCCAGCTGTACGGAAAGGAGCTGCACACACAGCAGCGATATGTGACAATGTTATCATCACTTACAGGAAGAAAGGGAACTGACTGACTTATACTGAAAGTGTCTTGTTGAAATAAACATTGCTTTTGACAGAAGATAGAAGATTTCTGTCATAATGAGTACAACACTCAGTTGGAGTCTTAAGTTCACCAAGCCAATGCCTCTCTGACCTGGAGCTGGGTCCTCAGAGGAACAGCAGGCAAACATAAGCACCTGCAGGTGGTATTTTGGGGTCTCCATAATAAAAACAGCAGAGAATGAGGGAACGCAGGAATGCCGCAGGAATGAGGAGACCACAGCACAGGGGAGACAAAAGTCCCTGCCACCCCAGAAGAAAAGCCTGCAGTGACATGAGCATCCACCATGCTGCAAAAGGCTCTGGTGACAGTCACTGCCTGGCTCATGTCAAAGGTTAGAGGAGGCAGCTCTGGGAATAAAAATTACTCGAGGGCAACTGCTGTCGCTGCTCAATCACATCAGGGCACATGATCTTAAAGGTGAAGATAAAGTTTAATTAAATTGCAAAGTGCATGAATCTGAATAGTTGTGCAATCTAACCAGGTAATAAGGAAAGCTGCAGCCTGTGCAAACATGATATGACATTTCTATCACCTCTCCTATCCCAAGCACATAATGAGTGCAACACCCAGTTTCAGTCTTAATGCAATTGAGACTTAATTAAGACTCCAGTCAATGCATCTGGAGCAAAGTTATCTCTAGGGTAAGTTCTTCTTCTTATACCAAAGCACAGCACCCGCAAATTCCCTAGCTACTCAGCCAGTGAAGTTCAGCTACACTGACCATCACATCACAGATTCTGGTTGCTCCACCTTTATCACTGAACCTTCCATCCCAGTCCACCTATTTCAAACTTTTTTCCCTTTTTCCCCCTTACATACCAACTTCCCTCCACTTTCCCCTTTTAGAACCACTTTGCAACCCTCTTCAGCTTACTCGCTAGTGTTAATTCCCTCTTAGTAGTATCAGACCCAGCTATCACATTTCCTTGCAACTGCAGGATAAATCATCTTGAAACTCCAACATACAGAAAAAAATAAAGGAAAACAGAACACTAGTGAGCCATAAACTCAACAGGAACACAATACAGTCATCCAGAATATGAGTGGGCTGGATCCTAGCATCATTGGTGTTCTGTACAGCAGGGCTAAACCTAATACTGTGAAAGTGTCAGAGAACTGGAGTAAATAAAAGGAAAATCAGACCTCCCTTTACACTCTTATGAGCAAGTGCTCGTTCTCCCATCTTTTGAGCTACCTCCCACCATGCAAACTGAAGAAAAGAGAAGGTTGAATGCTCTTGCCTTTCCCTGGCCAAGACTCAAGTAAACCCTCCAGATCAGATCCTTAGCTGAACAGAGGAATTCAGGGAATTACTATGCTCACTGAACTAAAATACACATATATGTGGGCATATACTTACTTATAAGTATGTATGTCTCTCTGTGCTGGTGCAGGTCTAAGACCTGAAGATTATTTTTCAATGTGTTTAATGTGACCCATCAAGTGCCAAATGACGTTGTTCTAAATCTGACATTTAAAACAGTTGTCATGAATTTCGCTGGTGTAAATGGCGCTGGAGCATTGCCACTCCAGAGCAGACAAAGCAGCCCATCGGCCTCCAGCAAGTGCATTTAGAGAAGCAAAATGCAGTGCAGCATGCAGCCCAAGCTGGCTTCATTTTCAACCTCTCTCTTTTTTTTTTTTTCTGTGAAAGGTAATCCAGCACAAATGTGATGTATTCTAAAGTAATATAATGAAAATGTGTAAATTCTGCTTAGACAAAACAGTCGTTCTTGAATCAGACAAAGGGCAGTCATTTAAACCATTGTTATGGCAGCCTGCAAATACATTCCTGACTGTTTAAAGTCAAAATGCGAGGCACTGAGGGCAAGCACTTCCCTGAATATGAAGCAAATTACATCTGTGGTCACAAAATTAGGAAATTAGCTACCACCCTGTGATTTTTGTGAGGCATATGTTAGACACTACGCCCTGAGACAGAATTGCAAATTGAGACGACAGCTGCGAAAGATAGATTTTCCTGAGGCTTCTCTTTTTTCCCAAGGAGATTGCGCTGTCTACAGCCCTGTGTGTTCCACACTTCCAGATATCAGACGTGGCATTTTCAGTTTGCCCTTTAGCCTCTTATCACAGAAGATCTAAGCCCT
Source organism: Balaeniceps rex (assembly GCA_013401315.1). Lineage (NCBI taxonomy): Eukaryota > Metazoa > Chordata > Aves > Pelecaniformes > Balaenicipitidae > Balaeniceps > Balaeniceps rex. Next base: position 23,498 of record VYZW01027928.1, on the reverse strand, counting down.
TCTTTTACTCCAAGTCACAGTAGATTAAAAAAAGGTGTGATTTAAAAATCATGTAATTAAATCAGTGCAAAACTCCCACACTGACATTGTGAAACAGACTTAAAACTTCCTTAAGCCCACAAAATCAAAATGAGTTGAAACCTTGGTTTACACTGAATTCAGAGCGTTCAGCTTCTTAACCAGTCTCAAGTACATTAGAGCTAGCTTGAGGAGACCAAGTCCAAGCCTGAAAGCGTGGGATTTAGCTTTTGACAGGAGGATATTTAGTGTGCATCTCAGTAAGGTAGGTCAGCTGCTGTAGTGACAGCTAGTCTTGCTGCTCCTGGCAGCCCTGTTCCGGAGGTCAAGTGAACTTCAAAGGGAATAACTGGTTGCAACAAAGTGAATTGAAACCAATCCCTTTAAGTACAAAATTGGCTACACCTGCACAGGTGTGTTCCAAGTTAGGCTAGCTGTGATAACCTTCACAAGTGGCTTATGCGTGCAGCCAGACTAGCCACTGTGTCCATGCAGCTGCATCAGCTAGTTGTAAAAATAACGTTTGCTTCAGCTGCACATTTTACAGGAGCTCCTCAAAAGCAAAGGGCTGTGTTTGAGCAGCACCTGCAGAGTGTGCAAATGAAAGAAAACACCTGTGTTTCACCTCAGACGGCCTTTTGTTCTGGGTTTGGTCTGTGCCGAGCACTCTAAAGGCCTGATCCACAAATAGGGCTCGCCACTGTGTGAGAGATAATACAACAAACCATAAATCAGACTACTCCTTTCACGTAATAAGCCACAACTTCCTCTGGCCCAAAAAACTTCTGCACTTCAGATGTGTTTCAGGATGCAAGACAACCAAATACACCACACATTTACATCTCTTTTTCAGTCTTACTCCCATCGCTATGGAAGAAAGACCAAGGCACAGCACCAGCTGTGGTGTCTGCTGGTCCCCACAGTGCTCTGCCTAGGATGAAGTTCCTGACACCAGGACTGCCTCACTAAGCAAAGCTTTTCTTTGTTTTGCATTTTGATGAGCACGTTCATCAAGGAGCACCATTATGCCTCTGAGCACAAGACTTGAGTGCTGACGCTTGGGTCTGGCAGCATTCGATTGATTTGGAATTATAGTAGCTACATTGCAGTAGTGGTTTTCAACTTGTTTTTCATTTCCAAAGCTTCCAGGTTTTCTGACAGAGACAGAGACCTGTGTCCAGAAGATGAAAACCTTTAGCAATAGGTTTCTTCCACTGACATATTTTCTGCTGCCCTAGCAGGCTGAAAACCACCAGCTCAGTGCAGAGTGGCATGAAACCCACAAACTGAAATTTACTGGCAAATGGAACGGTGAAAGTGCACTGAGAATGAAACTCCCCAAGCATGCAAGGTTTAACTGAGTTCAGCAGAAAGGCAGGTTGAAATCAAATCCAAAACCTCACATTGCTGAATCCCCTTCACTGGACTGAAAGGAGAAAAGAAAAGGTCACAGCTGCCGTCTTGGTTGGTTCATGCTTTTGGTAGTTTCCCACGCAGGTTTCTTTACCTTTGTTTTCTGCGCTTCCAGTACAAGAGAGACATGGACATACTGGAGAGAGTCCAGCAAGATGATGAAGGGCCTGGAGCATCTTATCTATAAGGAAGGGCTGAGAGAGCTGGGACTGTTCATCCTGGAGAAGAGCAGGCTCAGGGGGAATCTTATCAATGCGTACAAATACCTGCAGGGCCATGCAAAGAGGATGGAGTCCATCTCTTTCCAGCAGAGCCCAGTGGCAGGACAAGAAGCAATGAGCACAGACTGAAATGCAGGAGGTTCAGCCTGAACATCAGGAAACACCTTTTCACTGTGAGAGTGACTGAGTGCTCATGCAGGTTGCCCAGAGAGGCGGTGGAGTCTCCATCCTTGGAGATATTCAAAAGCCATCTGGACATGGTCCTCAGCAACTGGCTGTAGGTGGCCCTGCTTGGGTAGGGGCAGTTGGACCAGGTGAAATCCAGAGGTACCTTCCAACCTCAACCATTCTGTGTGAACACCCATTAAGGAGAAAGATGCTAAAGCCTGGGTACCTGTTCAGTCACACAACATTGTCCATACACAGCAAACTTCATCACTGAGAGGGTGGACCACTGTTTTACAAAAAAGGTGTATGAAAGCGATTGATTTTCACCTTTCCAAACTCTTTCTTACACCTTGATGAAACACAGGTATGTGAGCTGCCAATGCAGAGATGAACCTGAAAGGGGCACCATTGCTGGAGAGGACACATACATGCAATGTAGCTGTGCTGAGTGATCTCAGGTCCTGGCCACCCTGCTGCCCACCAGGCCAGGGGAGTCAAGCCATACCAGAATGGGACTGTGCAAGAATTAACTGGTCCACTGACTCCATGCCCTGAGGACATATCAGACCCTCTGGAATAAGCAGGGCAGAAGAGGGTGCAAGGGTGTATCTCAGCACCTCACTTAGACCATAGGGCAGGTGAGATTCTGTGAAGCAAGGCAAAGGGAAGTCTTGAAGGAGGTGGTGATTAGGACCAATATACATAGAGCAAATGGGAATCTGAAGCTGATATATCAGTAAGGGAACCTGGGAGCTCCCCAGCCACCACGACCCCTACCTGCCTGAACTGGCATGGTGATACAGCAGGATTTCCATAGCACGGATAGCCCATGGGCAAAATAAACAAAGGTCCCGCTCTTCTCTGGTGTCAGGCAGTGCTTTACAGGGAACAAATTGTCTCTGAACTGCTCCCATGCCCATGGAAGAGGAAGTACATCTGCAAAGATCAAGGAGAATAGAAAGAGGGAAGTTAAAAGAGGTGGAAATCAGTGCTCAGTGATGTATTCAGATAAATGCACAGGAGCTGTGCAAGCTACTGTAAGGAAACCAGAGTCAGCTTTCAACTTTTATTTCCTCCCCTCTCTCCTGCTTTTCTTTTCAGACAGCACTACAGCCGGAGCTGCAGGAGGACAGGGGAGATTCTCCTGGGAGCCCCAGTACAGAATTGGAGAATACTCTTTTTTTAAGTAGGTGACAGAATAACCATTGAGCACTGTCCTGCACCCTGCCTTTGAGCAGTCTCCCCAGGGTGGGTTACCCACAGGTGGGAGAATGGGGACCAGTGTGGCAAGGGGACTGCATGGCTGCCCATGGGGCACCATCACCCCAGCTACCACTGCTCCTCAAATCCCTGCAGGCAAGTGGAAAATAAAGGCCCATCAAGACTTTTACCCTTTCCTGTACTGAAACTATGGGAGCATCGGAGGACAACAGCCTCCTCACCAGTGCTTTGCATAGGGGAGATGAGGGGAGCGAGGTAACCCTGAGCACACCTGCTTCATAATCCTATACCAGATGTTTCCCTGCACAATAGTTTGGGCTCCTGCACCCATGTGCATGTTGATGTGAGCAAATATACACCTTCACAATGCCTGCTGTGGTAAATACAAAACACAGCTACCGAGCCTCCACTTGAACTTGGCGCTAACCTTTTGAAAGGAAAAAGTTAGGACAACTTGGCAAAAATCTAATTATCCTTTTATATCAGCCACTAGTCACAGGGACTGCTTTGTCAGATAATTTGGAGTACTAAGAAAAGATGAAGCCCTTTGAGAGACATATTTTGCATGAATAGTGCTTTATCTGTGCTTAAAATACCCCAAATTAAATACCTGAATATAGGTATACATATGCATTTGGCTTTACATAAAGTTAGAAAGTATATTCTCTCCATAATTTTAAGATGTTAAACTGTTAGATGACCTGAAATAGTCTTAAAATTCAGAATAAACATTATAACACAGGAAGAAGAAATAAAAAGAAAATTTAAAAGTCAGAGAAAAGCAGTAAACCCAGCACAAGAGTAGGCAGCTCCTGGCAGAAACCAGAACTTATCTCTCAGACTGTCAAGCCAGGGTCGAGCTCTCAGTAGCAGATGGCAGTGGTGAGTGCTCTGAGGTCCTGCTGCATTTCTGAGCACTTCTAGCACCTCTCTGCAGGTGAATCAGTAACTCTGAGACCACGCTGGACACAAGCAAGGACCAGCCTTTGAAGGCCTGGCCAGGCGACAACTAGCTCATGCTGTTTGTAATTGCCAAACACCACATGATTTGTAATTCGCCCAAACCCCAGTAGTTTTATTCAACCAAAACTGTGAAACCACAGCATAAGCTCCCAGTGGATCCAAAATATGAAGAAGCAGTTTAGGGAGACAAATGCACATGTCCTAGTTACCTTTCTCTAGGACATGCCACCTCCACGTGACGACGTGGGACAACAGACCATGTCACACACCCTGGACCTCTGTATGAGCCGGGTGATGAGCTCAGGCTGCCACAGCTGGTAGCCCTTCCTCCCTCTCCTGAGGAGGGTTCAGTACCTGCTGCTGTGCATGGTGCCCCCAGCACCTTGGGGCAGAGCCAGGACCCTGGCCCCCGCTGAGCAGAGTGACCTCCAGCCATCCTGGCCACCTGGCCCCACAGCACAGAGGCCTCTGAGCACACTTAGAAAGCCTCATCCAGAAGAAAAAGCACTTTTTTTCACCATTTACTGGACAGCACGATGACACGAAGGCCACAGTAAAAGGGCCCAAAGCTCTTTGCATCCTGCGTTTGAGGGTTGCAGCCTGCTTCTCCCTCCTCTTTGGGAAAGCACGGTGCAGGGCTGCACTGCGGGACGTGCTTCCCGTGCTGGTGCTCCCTCCCACCGGCTTTGCCCACCCTGTGAGGCCCACCCTCTGCACATCCCTCCTACCCCTCATACTGCTTATCCTCAGCCACCGGCCAGCAGATCTCCATCGTGTTTCTGGAGCTCCAATTTTCTCCACTTCATTAGGTCAAAATTCAGACTATATCTAACTAGATCTTTCCAGCTATGCTTTTTTAAACTCCTCAGGGCCAGAAAGTTGTCCTAAGTGCTTTGCCTTTACTTGGACCTTTGGAGTGAGGTGAGGGAAACAGGGAATTTCAAGACTTCTGGAAAACAGCAACTTTACCAAGTCCTCTCCAAAATAAGTATGCTTTTGTTTCTCTTTTTAAGTGAAACCATTTGTTAAATTACTCAGCGCAGTGAATTTTAGGCGTGCTCATTACTTCACAGCAAGAAATCCTGGGAAGAAAAACCACCAGGAGGCTAAAGTATTTCCTCTCCTACAAACCAGCAAAACGCCAACTGTGCTTTGACACGCAGATAAAAATACTAATACTCCATCTCAAGGCACCAATGTTATGATTGCACCGTTAGAAAATTGCACCACCTACAAATTTCTCTGTAGCCATCACACACAAGAAAACTATAATGTGTGGAAGGAATATATCTGAGTGGTTTGCAGAGATGTGCCAAAGCAGTAAATGGCAGGCTGCCTGCCTGTCCCCATACAGCCCATCTGGTGCTGCAGACGCCTTCCTGCAAACCAAAACTAGGCTGTTTGATGCAGCCTGGCTTCTGTGTGCCAGAAGCAATCTTGTCTGTGGCAGGGCGTCAAAAGAAAATGACCCTCCATCACCATTTGCAGCACAAAATAAAGGGCCAGTTTCCACATGGCTGATATGGCAGCTAAAACTGTCAACATTGTGACTATTTACAGTCCAGGAGAGATGGGAGCAAGAAGCCCCCAGACCCACCTGCAGTGTGCCCAGGTTTTCCTGGCAGTAAATGTTGAGCAAAATCCACAGCGCATCTGCCATCAGAGATATTTTGGGTCATGACCCCCTACCACATGGAATTGTTAAGCATTGTTCCATAGGCTTGTCCCAGGTCATAGCCGTGCTTCGGTATGCAAGAGTTTCCTTTTGGGCTGCAATCCAAAGGTTTTTGACGGATCTGATTTCATGTGGAAGTTCCAGGATTCTGCAGCTTTTTGTGCTTTTTTTGTGCATTAGTAGAAACAATTCTTTGAAACAATTTCCTTGTAAGATTATCTCAGCTTGAGGAATCATGCGGCAGGTAGCATCCATGCATGTACATCCCACATACTTCTTACTTTCATCCCTTGCACAAAGCTGTCATTTATGCCACACCACACTGTAAAACTGCAGTGGGACAAGGCCAAGGAGTGTTTCAAGACAAATGGCACTAAACATGTAGACATGCAGGCTTCTTCCTTTCTCAGGCAGACTATGTTGTTGCTTTTCTCTCTTTGCCTTTTCTTTTCCTTTCTACTCTATTCAGCAAGGTGAAAACAATCAGTGCTGCCAGAGAAACAGAAATCCAGCAGGCGACACCAATGACCAGCCATGGACTTGCGTCAGTTTACATCAGCCAGGCTCACTGCTTAGGGAACTGTTTTACTTTATAGCAGAGCCTCAGATCTGAGCACCCCCTCCTTTCTCAGGCATTTGCAGTGAAAGGGATCTGAGCTTGGCCGTTTTGCATTTCTGTGCAGCTAAAACAGGAGAGCAGCTCTGTGACAGTAAAAAGCCTGTAGAAAGCTCTGGTAGTGAGCAGATCTTGGCCTGTTTGTGCTGGCTGTCATGATGGTTGGAAAACTTATTATCATGTTCCTAGCCCCCTTTGCTAGTGTTCAGAAGGTAACGTCAGTGATGGGCCAGCAACCTATTTGCCCACTGACAGAAGAGCCATACCCAAACATTGCTACCAGGCAGTACTCAGCCAGCGAGTGCAGGTGGCTGCGGGACACTGCTCACATGCCTGTGAGTTTGCTGGGCTTTAACTCTCTCCTGGTGACAGGTAGGTTCCTGAGATGTGAGGTGTTGCCCTGCAGGTGCCAGCCAAATAGACATCCTGGGAAACCACACTTGGAAGACATTTGCTTCACAGAGCTATACCTGACCTCTAGGCTGTGGTCAAGTGCTGTCTCTCCTAGTGCTGGTAACATCCTATTTCCTCTGGCATCTGCAAACAGTTTTCATGCTCCAAAATGCAAGTCTATAATGTCCCAGAAATCTTGCAAGCTGATCAGCAGCTCCAGATGGGTGTGAACCTTCCTCCCAGCTGTGGGGTTAAAGGCTCTTGGCACTTCTCTGGAGACACACAGAGCTTTAGAGGAACTGGGCTTGAACAAAAGAGCTGTGCTATCTAGCAGTGGGTTGGATGAACTCTGTTGAGCATTGCTATTTCCTATCCAGACTGCAAGGAGGAGATGAGTAATGTGTATACAACAAAAGCAGCTGGGCAGAGGATGTAGAACATTGTTCATGTGCTTCCCTTAAATGGCAGCACTGCCAGGTCTTGCATAAGTGCCACAAACCTCGCTCTCTTCAGTATGCTTTGGAAAGCCCCATTTTCTGGAAATAGCATCACCACCTTCCTTTTTGAAAAACAAGAAAAAGCAAAGCAGACCTTTGTGGTATTCAGCATGTGCCAATTGAATATCTAACACTGCTGTGATTTCTCTGAAATGAACCAGTTGTGGCAAAGGCTGTGTGTGCAACGTCACGATGTCATTTGCTGCAAGGAGAGGTCGCTTGTTTCCCCTGCCTGGCCTCACAGGAAAGACCTCCAAAAGCATGAAAAAGTCAAGAGTGCTTTGATGAGGGTGACTAACAAACAGACTTAATTCCTTCCCTAGGAGGTCGCCCGTTCACTGAGATCCCCCAAAGAGTGGGCAGCTGTTTTGAGGAGCATGCTGCACCACAAATGAAGCCACAGGCAGTGCAGCACCACCGGCAGCTACAAAGGCTGCACAGGTCCCTGTTTCACATCCCCAGATGATCAGAGCTAGCAACAGCGTAGCTGTAGGCAGAGAATAAGGAACAGGGTACTCTCTGATACAGGGGTACAGGTTGCTCCCAACATTTAGCCCCAGGATCCTGCCCCCTGCATGAGTACAAGGCAGCTGCCTCTGTCTGCAGCCCAGATTTAGCAAAATTTCTACACAACAGCTCATCTCGCAAGTGTCACCCACACCTCCCACAGGCTGCTTCACACCTCCTGAAGGTGATGCCTGGCCCCAATCGGGACAAGCGGGACCCCCTATGACATCTCAAAAGGTCGGTGCTGCCCAGGCTGTGGGGAGCTGGTGCTGCACTGGCACCTCTTGGGTGGCAAAGAGACTCCCGTGGCAGCAGCTTCTTGGAGAAATGGAAACCTAATTAAACAGTCCTGCCCAGGAGGTCCTGAGGGCACAGCAGGGCCAGCAGCACCAGCTGCACAGGGGGACTGTGACGACTCTGCCACTTCTGCCTCTTCGTACTCTCTCCTCCAGCGTGAGAGCCCAGCAGCAAAATCCACACCATGGGCCACACCAGAGGCTCCACCTGTGCAGCACCACGAAGGAGAATGGGCTGTGCTGACTACTAGCTTTCAGTTGCATCACTGATGTAGAGGGACGATGTGGGGAGCCACTCACCTCCGTTTCCCTGTGCAGCGATAACTCAGGCAGGGTTGAGTGAGGACTCATCAGGATATCCTTCCAAATTACTTCCTCCCAGCCCCAGGAGGGAGAAGAGGCACACATGCTTTTAGGGGTGAGAAAATGGCGCTCCCACTGCCATCCACCCTCACTACCTTTCTCTGAATTTGCTGTAGAGCCCATTCCCCCCAGCTTCTGCCTGCAGATGCTACCTGGCTGTTGCAGTAGGACGTTTGCAGCTTGCTGCGTGTATGGTGTTGTGCCACCCATCCTGGCTTGCTCAGAAGTAGGCCAAATAGTTGCACCACCTCTAAGTGAAGGAGTTGTTTCCCCAGCGCAGGCCTGATCCCAGTGCCCAGCCAAGTGATCTGTTGGCAGTGGTGGGAGCCACGCTCATGGACAGCAGTCTCCTTTGCTCCAAAATCGGGCAGAATGAATAACTTAAAACAGCAGAAGGCATCCTCAAACCTACCCCTGGCTCAGTCTAACTAGCACTGTTGACAGGTTTGCACAACCTTTCCCCATGATTTCTCACTTTCCAGGTTACACAAGTCTTACGTTGTAGTTAAACGTTGAAGCGGCACACCTCGAGGAATGGCTGTTTGCCTCGGGCTGGTGAAACCACGCACCCTGCCACCTGGTCAGCAGCGCCCACATCCCCAGCACCGCACTGGCCATGGCACCGCATGTCCCACAGGCTCCGCTCCCCTGTGTCAGCTTTCACCCACCCAAACTCAGCTCTTAGCAAAACTGCAGACCCAACGACAGGGCTGTGCTCTCAGCTGAACGGGAAAAGGGCTGATAATGAGAAGAACAAAGGTATGCAGTGTTACTAGAGCAGGCTTTCAGAAAACTTTCCCGTATTAAATAGCTGTTCAGCTATCAAAGAAACAATGCAAGAAACAGGCAAGGGAACAGCGCTACCTGCACAGCTCGAAGTCCAAAAGCTAATTCAAAATCCTTTTATGGGGATTATCAGTAAATATCCAGAATAAAGATAATACTAAAGACAGCCTAGAAGAAAAACAACATGGTATGTGACACTGGTCAAAAGCGCTCCGTTTCGGTCTACCTCTGCTCAGGTCACAGCTCTGAGGTTGTTAGGAGCAAGTTACACCACGTGGGTCGTGGTGATGTGCAGTGGAGGCTCTGGGTCTTCATGGCATTTACTGACATGTTGATGAAGCCTGAGGGTCCTAAGCCTGGTCCCTGCTCTCGCACAGTGCAGCAACCTCTGTGGGCATGCAGCAAATACCATGACACAGTTTTCTCACTGTCCCCTGTCCCAGACATGAGTGCAGTGCTGCGGTAGGTACGCAGGCATTTGCCACATGTGTTTCCAAGGAAAAAAAATATTCATCTTCCCTTGTGGCAGTATCCAGGGTCTTTGTCCGACTTCATCAGTGTATGGCACTTTCTGTGCATCATTTTGGTGGGAAGGCAGCCACAAAACTTTGTGCTCCTTCCTGAGCAGGCAACGTGGCTGGAAAGAGCAAGTCCAAGGTACACGCACAATGACTTAAGCCTGGAGGAGACATTTGCAAACACAGAGACTTGAGAAATGCTAATCTCAATAAAAGCATTGGTTAGAAAACGGCAATTATATCTAAAAAAGAGTGTCCTGGTTTCAGCTGGGTTAGAGTTACTTTTCTTCCTAGTAGCTGGCATAGTGCTGTGTTTTGGATTTAGTAGGAGAAAAATGCTGATAACACACTGATGTTTTAGTTGTTGCTAAGTAATGCTTAGACTAGTCAAGGACTTTCTTTTTCAGCTTCCCATGCTCTGCCAGGTGCACAAGAAGTTGGGAGGGGGCACAGCCCAAGATAGTTGATCCAAACTGACCAAAGGGCTATTCCATACCATATGATGTCATGCTCAGTATATAAACCGAGGGGAGTTAGCCGGGGGGCAGCGATCGCTGCTCGGGGACTGGCTGGGTGTCGGTCGGCGGGTGGTGAGCGGTTGCATCACTTGTTTTCTTTTCCCTGGGTTTTGTTTGTCTCTCTCGTTCTCCTTTTCATTACAATTATTATTATTATCATTATTATTATTATTACTATTATTATTATTTTATTTCAATTATTAAACTGTTCTTATCTCAACCTGTGGGTTTTCTTACTCTTGCCCTTCCGATTCTCTCCCCCATCCCACCGGGGAGGGGGAGGGTGAGCAAGCGGCTGCGTGGTGCTTAGTTGCCAACTGGGGCTAAACCACGACAAAGACTAATTCCAAATAACATTGCTAGCAAATACCAGCATAACTATCCAAATGAGACACAGGGAGGACACATCCGCTGCCTTATGCATCATTATGTCAGTCAGAGCAGAATAAAGAGGGCGGAAGATACTAGATTTCAAACTGGCAGCTTTTTATACTTTTCCCCTCTCTTTTGCACTGGAATGAACAAAGATGGTGAGGAATCCAGCCCTGTGGCTGCTAGATAAATAATAAAGTTTCTCAGGAATAGGATGTACCACCTTGTGGAAAAATTCAAGGCTAAGATCTTGGTTTGCTTGTATTTCTCTAATATCCGGTACCCTGCTGAAAGAATACCGTGTTTGAACAAAAGGCCTTTCTAGCAAGTAGGAATGCACGCGCCTCCAGACAGCAGACAGGCAAGCATGCAAATTAAAAGCTTTTTTTCATTTACTAAAATAGAAATGTTATATATGTAATAGAAGATAATGGGGAGGAGGTTTATTAACAGCACACTTTCTGTTTTTTTCTATTTACATGCCCAAACTTATGCACAAACAAGCACGCCTTATGTTTATTTAAGATTATATAAAGTACATCCTCCTAAAGAAAAAAAATTAGGAGTTAATATGAAAGTCAATATATTTCATTTGAAAGTGAATATATCACATACAAATACAATATGCACATGCTTAATGTTGCTTAGCTAGCTTAAAGCTAAACGTAATCCAGTATGCAACTCAAATGCCCACAGCTTAATACATTTTATGATTAAGCTGCATGCTTTAACGGCCATTCATAAAACCTAAATTGCTTAGCCCGACATCCAAAAACCAGCCTGTGCATTGAAACCTGGGTTAAGCCATTAAAGGCATCACTGTCTGAGGGTGCGAGCCCACTGCAGCTGTACCTGTGCTGGTGCTAGCTGCTGCAGTTCCCCCTCTACCAGCCACCAGACCCTTCCTGAGCTCTTCCACCCCTAAAGCAACAAACAAACAAAAAACCTGCCCCCAAAATCCTCCCAAGCCCAACCCTGACTACTTCTCCTGCTTTGCGACTAGATTTAGTTTGCTGAAACAGCTTTGCAAAGGGTTTAGCAATCACCGCAGCCAGCGCAAAGGAGGGACGTTCAGAAAATGTCCGACCTACATGGCCTCTGCCCAGCTACGCCCATGCCTTGAAGCTGGCAGGTGCTCAAATTTCTGCTGCTAAGGGTCTGTTTCAAGGCATGCCTACAACTTGCACAGTCTTGTCAAGCTCAGGAGCCCATGCCCTGTGCCTCTGCCTGCTGGAGGGCCAGCAGGCACGTTTGTCTAAACCAAGAGAATCGCACTTCTCAGGGACACATAATAGGTGCCAGATTTTCAGCAACTCTTTGTACCAGCTTTCTGAATACCAGGGTAGCCAGGCAAAAGCACAAGGCAGAAGACACCCGGACAGCAGATGAACCCTCTATTTTATTCCCCAACTTGCCTTCTTCACTGCTCTGAAGCATCTCCAGATCATCCAGTGCCCCATTCCAGTGGGCCTTGGCTCTGCTTACCAGGTTGCAGGCAGCAGGCTGCGGCACAGAGGCTGGACATCCCCTGAACCCAGCAGAAAGTCATGCTACACACCCCACATGTGCTGCCCATTCCCACCGCTCACCACCCCACCAGGCATGGGAGCAGCAGGACCAGCTGGTGGTCAGTGTGATGGTGGCCACCAAGACACTACGGGTGCCTCTGCATTTGTGCTCCAGTGAGCAGCAGGCTCTTCCCACATGCGAGTCCTCCAGGAGGGTGCATGCCAGCAGCACATGCATGGTGGGCTTCTGCCTGAACTGGTACCTCCTGGAAACGGAGGAGAAGAGCAAGGGTGGAGAGAGCAATGTCGGTCCCTGCACCAGGCATACAGAGGAGGACATGCAACTCGTTCGCATAGACATGATGTTGGGCAGGGAGCAGCAGCCTGCGTCTGCACTTGGCTGGGAGGGAAGAAAAGGAAAGCAAAAGGGGAGAGAATAAACCTAGCAGTAAGATGATGGCAGTGGGAAGATTGGGCAGGTGAAGGGGGAAGCCTGGCAGAGAGACAGGGGGCAGAGGGGCAAAGAAGAATGCTTGATGTAAAGGACAGTTTGTTGATTCTCTCACCCAGAAAAGATTATTCTTACCCAAAATGCAATGAATGCACTCAGATTCTGTGCCCAGATGCATGCATCAGGGATACACAAACCCCATTTCACCGAGTTATTTCAGGAATGAGTGACGGAGCCAGAAGTTACAGCCAATGATTACAATCAGCAATCCATTTGTACTGTTTCCGTTTCAGACCAAGAAGGAGATAATTTGCTTTTGGTTCAGAGTAATAGAATGCTTTTTTCCCTATTTATACTGAAGTAAAATCATTTCAGATCATAATCTGAATGCTTGGAGAGAGGTTTGAATGCTGCTCCCTGGCTGAATGTACCTATTTGTTCATTAACACGTAATGCAGACGTGAAGATTTGGCAGCCCTGGCTACCTGCATCACACTCCTGAAACGAACATATTCTTTACCGGAAGTCTGTGTGTAGGTGGAGACCCCTAATAATAGGGCAGCCTAGTGATGCCTAGAGTATTTTCAGTTCCAGTTCTCACCAACAGAAATTGAAAGTCTTCAAAAGCCCAACTCCAGTCAGACCCTCAAACAGCACACAGTAGCCAGAAACTAAGTGTGTGAAAATCAGACTTGGTGTTGTTCTGGTTTTGGTTTTTCTTTTTTTTGGGGGGGTGGGGGGTTGGGTGGCGTGGGGTTTTTTTTGGTTTTTCTAAGTCTGCTGCAAAAATGAGAGGTTGCATAGTCATTGATTCCTGCTGGTAGGAAGTACCAGAAAACACTCACCTTCTCCCACAGCCAACTTTACCTACAGTTAATTAATTAACATGGCTTTAAAGCAAGAGCCCTGATATTCAGATACTTTAAATAGCTGCTTGAGATAGGTTGCCAGTTAGGCAGATGTAGGGCACAAATGTTAAAGAAATGTAACTGAGAGACCTGTTACGCACCTAGTCTGTACAAAGAAAAATCGTGGGAACTTAGAAGGATCCAATAATCTGATTCGTATGACTAAGACTTGCCATCAAGAGGACTCAAATACACTTGTTACAAAGGGTTTTTATCAGAGATCCAAAATATATTAGGTTATATGTGGACAGAGGAAAAAGGATGGTGGCGATGTAGTCAATCTGATCAAACTCAAGTGGGCAGTGATGCACTTTTCTCCCCCCAAAACAATAGGTTTCAGCTAAGTATGGAGAAAAGTCCAGGAACCTGAAACATAGCTAAGGAGATGGGTAGCAAGGACTGCTGTCTTTCACAGGAATACTACAGTGACACTCTCCAAACAACCTATTTATCTTTGAATAAAAGCTAAGCAAAGGCTTACCTTTTTTTTTCTTTTTCTATTGCCACCTTGGCAGGAACCAGTTCCCAGCAAGGGACCTCCAAGCATCAGCTGTATCAGACTTACACCATCTGCAGACTGTGGTACATGGAGATAACATTCACCAACCAGGACCTGAGTGTGCCCTTTAGTGCTCTCTGATTTTCATCCATTGCTAACAGCAGGGAGGAGGTGGTAATTTTCCTTTGCTTAGGTGAAACACATTAATCCACCGATTGCAGGGTTGCAATGGGAGCAAATGGCTGTCACAGATGCAGTGGACATCAGAAGTGGCTGCAGTGCAAACCAGGTGAAGGCACACAGCAGGGAAGTTCCAGTGCAGAGCAATGAAACAGCAGAGCTTCAGTCCCTTGAGACACCTTGCCACCTCCGGCAGCCCAAAAAAAGGAGGAAAAATGCATCCATCCTATTTATGATGACAACATCAATTTCCTGGGGAGTGAGAAGCTCAAAACAATTCACAGCCATGAGGGGGGAAAACCAACAACGTGATGTTGGGAGTAATAAATTGACTAATTCCACAATGTTTTTTTAGTGGGGAAAGCTACTGGATTTTAGAGGCGGAGGAAAGGGGTTAGTAAAAAGGGCCTCCTTTAGTCTGTAAGATACTTTCCTTTAGGACATGATCTGTGTTTAGACTTAAAGCAACAGCAGGAAATGCTACCCATGCAGTGTAAAATAGCATAATTTTATGGCCAGCAAACTGGCCTCTGTGGTCCTGCAAAACAGCTATCACCACCCATGTCAGCTATTTGAAGGGAAATTCCCCCTGGGATAGCTGTCCTGCTTTTACTTGGAACAGCTCTATGGGTACATGGCCTCTGGGCATAGCTCTGCCACTGGGCTGAGGCTGCTTCACTGAGACTTCATTTTGCAAGGTTTTATTTTGGTATTAGTGTATATATAATTACAAATAAAAGTTTCCATATAAAAATGTATGCATACGTTCATACAATTATATATATAAATATATGCGCAAGTAGAAAAATAAACTTAATTATATATACTGGCAGAATCCCCCAAAGGCTTCGTAGTTTCTCCATATTTTCTCATTTCCACAGGGTTAGGGGGTCACTTGTGAATGTGTTACTGCATTTTACATGTGTACTGTACGGGCCTTCTGTTGTCGCAGCACCTCCCCCAGTATTTTGGTATCAGAGAATAGAAGGAACCATTGCCACCAAAACCAAAGTTACTGTTGAATACGTAAAAACACACCCTTCCAGGCAACAGGCAAGCCTTAAAAGAGGAAAAGCTACTCATCACGCAGTAAGGGCAGGGGGGGTGGAGACTAGCAGAGCTTAGGATTCATTTAAGCTCACTGCAACCCTGTGAGCAGATCTAAGTTTAACACAGGCCCAGAGGATGCAAAGCCCAAGTCAAGAACAATAACTCACTTCATGTCAAAGCCCAGTGAAGAGATTTCTTTTGACGGCTCCTGTTTCATGCTCCCAGTAAGCTTACTGGCTTCCTGCACAAGCACACGAGCCTGACCTCTCCCATTCACCCACAGGTTGGCCGCATGTAAAATGGCCACTAATTCCAGCTGGCACATGGGTTTGGCTGACGCCCTTCCTTCCTGTCAGCAACAGGGAAAAAGCTGGGGGATGTGTGGAGGGATGAGACAGAAACAAGCAGCAATCCACAAACTTCCATTGCGTGCTGTCTGGTTTGCACCTCTTAATTGATCATCTGCAGTCACACCAACATTTAGGCAAAAATACTTAGAGCTGATGAAGATCAAGAAGATGAAGCATGTTCTCCCCATGAGCATGAACAACACATAAGTAGCAGCCCACTCTTGATCTGATGAGAATCTAAGTAGTAAAGCATTCCAAAAGCTTTGTTGCGAGAGTATTAGAAATACTACTTTTTTTGCAGTCTCTTAGTTTACAGGAATAAGCTGATTATTTATTTTAACCTAAGCTAAGCGTGAAGACAAGCACCACAAACATCTTCCACTGAAAAGGCTAGTTAGACACGCTTCTTTCCATATACAGAATGGAGGGCTTCAGCACAGTTAGAACATCATTTACAAGACAATAACCTAAAGCTGCTTTTGGAAAGGAAACACACTGGATGTAACTTTGCAAGGGTATAGCTGAACAAAGCCTTAGGATCCACAAGACTGGTTGGTTTGCTTGTGGTTGAAGATGGATTCGAAGGGAGAGCTGGACACTGATCTGCACGTAGGACTCCTAATTGAAAACAGAGCCAGCTGTCCGTAGAAACTGCTGCAAAAAAAGAAACATTTTCAGCAAAGATTTGCAATATAGTCAACAGCAACTTTCTACATGAAACAGGTAACCACACTCTTTAACACAAACACGGCAGTGGCTAAACTGGCCTGAAGTGCTGCATTAATGTTTGCTTCCTTACTGAAAGGTTCAGGCGCTAAGGACCAGACAAATAAGCAGTGAAAGCAGAATGTGGGGAATTTAATGATAAGAATTATCACTTGTTCTCAATTGTCTGATAGCTGGCAATGGAAATTTGTTTGTGCAATGCAGAAGAGGTAGCGACCTTTAAAGCAGTCCAACTTCAAATGCTCAGGATCTACCAGATACATAAAGCCAGTGGGGTTTGGTTCTGTGGGGTTTTTAGGGTTGTATATTGTTGTGAGGTTGTTTTGTTTTGTTTTTTTTCTTTTGTTCAAAGCACATCCCAGATCACTGATTTGAGTTACAGTGCAGTTCTACAACACTAAAGGTAGGAATCACGCATGCCTTCTCCAAAGTCAACACGAAGGTGGAGATGTCTTTCCTGCGGGAAGATCTCATCTGCCCAAACGTACAGCACTTACTGTCATGAGGCAGTTCTGTCACGAAATTTAGTTTAAAGAGCTAAGAAAACACCTTTATTTAAACTTGTGCGTTCACTCTGAATATCCAAGTTGTAGACCCATGCAGTATAATCTGACAATTAGTTAGAAAGTTCAGTTTATGCATTCTGAGACCCAAGAGCTGGATGAAGTTTGAAATTATTGCCATTCTATACACTGCCATCCTCTCTTCCAAGTGTTATTATTTAGACAAGCCTAGAGAGTATTTAAGCTGAAGTAACTTTGTATAACTAAAAAGTTTATCCATTGCCATACAAAACTTTAGGTTTCCTTAGCTTCAGCAGCCAGAATTAGTGTCACAGCTGTTGGGGGACCAGTTCAACCCAAGAATGGCTGGATCTCAAACCCACCTTAAAAATCAGATGATCAGAAATTAGGTGAGAGGATTAAAAAAAAGCCTTTAAGATGAATGAAACAGCTTTCAGAAGTGATATATGAAAGCAGGTGGTCAGAAGGAGACAACCTTTTCCAGCTGACAAAACAGACTGAGAGGAAATGCAGGTAGTCAGCAGTCAGTATCAGGAGACATGAGTGGCAATGAAAGGAATTCGAGTGGGAAAGATTTCATTTGAAGGCACAGAATAAAATCAAACATTATTTAATAGTAGGCAGGAAAATAAAAGGACTCGGGAAAGGGGATTTAGGTATTGTGCTGTGTGGCTGCAAATGTATCAAGCACAAAATACACTCAGGAATATTTAAGTTTCTATAACTAGTTTTCAAGTGATTCCAGTGGTGTTTGTTTCTGCCATGCCTCCCAGATTCCAGCAACTGCCATACACACAGTCTCTTACTAAGTTTTGGATGAAAATCTTATTAAGTGTTACAGAAGAGATAAGAAAAAGCCAAGTCAGATGACAGAGCAAGCACAGAGTGCTTTCTTGGTAGAAGTACCTCAAAGCAAAGTATCAACACTACTCCTCAATTTCAACATGTTTTGTGGCAAAGGTATACATCTCTAAAGTCTGAATCTAGGCTGACTAGACTCTAATATACAGTAAGGCAAGCAAGGCCCATGGCAAGCACAGGAGCCTGCCAATTAGTAGCTAAACAGCAATAACAGATATAAATTCAATCTAGCACATTCCAATCAAACCTGATGTTATCTTGAACCCTTTGAGTTCCACAGTTGGGTGCCAAAAAGGACCGTGGTGGTTTAACCCCAGCCGGCAACTAAGCTCCACACAGCAGCTTGCTCACTGCCCCCATGGTGGGATGGGGGAAGAGAATTGGAAGGGGAAAAGTGAGAAAAAAAATCTTGTGGGTTGAGTAAACACAATTTAATAAGTAAAGCAAAAGCCATGCACACAAGCAAAGCAAAACAAGGAACTTCTCCGCTACTTCTCATGGCCAGGCGGGTGTTCAGCCATCTCCAGGAAAGCAGGGCTCCATCATGTGTAACGGTTATTTGGGAAGACAAACGCAAGCGCTCCGAACATCTTCCCCTTCCTTCTTCCCCCAGCTTTATATGCTGAGCATGACATCATATGGTATGGGAAATCCCTTGGGTCAGTTGGGGTCAGCTGTCCCAGCTGTGTCCCCTCCGAGCTTCTTGTGCCCCCCACAGCCTGCTCGCTGGTGGGGTGGGGTGAGAAGCAGAAAAGGCCTTGACTCTGTGTAAGCACTGCTCAGCAATAGCAAAAACATCCCTGTGTTATCAACACTGTTTTCAGCACAAATCCAAAACACAGCCCCATACTAGTTGCTATGGAGAAAATTAACTCTACCCCAGCCAAAACCAGCACACTAGTTACAATAGATAAGGAACCATCTGTTCAGTTGTGAGGTTTTTATACACTGAAATTATTCTAAAAAACTCAGGATAATGCAAAATCAGATTTAGGCACATGTGAGTTAATTTCAGCAAAATATAAAATCCAAAACAGATGGTCCAGGTGTAATAAACTCAAAAGAAAGGCACATCCATTTATTGCTGTAAAGATTAATTAGAAATCAAATCTATCAAAACTGCCATAAATAAAGTTGTAATGTTACAGCATCATTGAACAAAGAGCAAAAAAGACCTGTATTCCAAACAGATTGTATTCAAAATTTATTTTTAAATAAAAGAAAAAACAAGACAATGATTTTAAATAAACATGGTATATTCTACATGTGTAGATCAACGCAACTTTACATTAGCCATTTGTAACTTTCAGAAGTTCTGTTGCAGCATCTTCTACAACATTTGACAGTGTTGGTTTCCATTTCATAATCAACCGAACAATACTCAAATGAAACTAATTGCTTAAGTGAAGCTTTATTTTTTTCATGACCAAAGATGGCTCTACTAATACAAAAGCACCTGTTAAACAATTATCCCCACCTATTTTTTTTAAAATGTAGTCTGTTCAGCCTTTTTTTTTGGTTCTGTTCCATTGCCTGCATAGAAATCAGCATAAAGCTAAATTGCAAGCTAAGCTTCACTTCAGCAGTGCAATGAATGGCATCAAACTTCATGAAACAAATGAAGATACAAACATTGTCAGCAAAATTCAACTGTGTAAAAAACAATATTAAAACCAGAATGTTTTCGTGGGTCACAACTAGACTAGCTTTCAGTGTGCAACTTTCCTCAGGAAAAGTGCTTCTTCCTGATTCACATGAAAAGAATGAAGCATGCATCAAAAGCCTTTGTTCATACAGAAATGCCCATTAAAAGAGTTCCATGGTATCATAAGGCAAAAGAGATATTAAAGTGGATGAAGCATTTTGGCCCAGAGTATGCTTTACAACACATACATACACATTACACTTGTGTAGCATATGACAGGTAAGGGATTGGCTCAGTAAGGTAAAAATGTCCATTTTATAAATACATGTCATTATTGCTAATATGCTACACGTTATCATCAAACTTCTAAAGCTGCTTTGTTGGCATTAGCCTTGTAATTAGCAGCTCACATTCATGGTGACAATATGCTATTCCATCTGAAGAAAAGTAAAGCAGCATAAATACAATTATGAAAACAAAAGGCTTATGCAACATCCCTCTCTAGCTTTGCTGTGTTTTTTTTAATTAAAAAGTGTTCAAAGAAAACAAGTCCAGTTCACCACAAATTAGGAAATCTCACAATGAGGTTGGAAACCAAGCTACAGGGAGCAGAGAGGGGAAAAACACAGCATGCATTATAATCTAGTCCTTTTAGTCATACTACTGGCTAGGCTAACAGTAGAAGGCAAAAAGCCAAGAGTAGACTTAGTTTGATATTTAAATTAAGATTACAATTTTAATCAGTAACAAGCTCACCTGGCCTTTTAATATATTCACAATATCTACTGCAATTGAACACTTAATTATCACTAGTATAGGTATGTATGTTCACTTTAAAAAAGATATTAAATACCTGCATCATGAAATTACATTCTTAAGACATTGTGTAAGAAAATAGCTCATGTGAAATGTTTCTGAAATGTACTTCTGCTCCCTTCTACCACCTACTGTGTCCCCCTGCCACACGCACCCCCCCCCATCAAAGCATTCACTCGCAGGGAAAAAACAAACACCCCTTAAAAAAGGATGGAAATATTGAAGGGGATCAGCTTGGCTAGTTACAGCACAGTGCTTAACAAGGTTCAAGACAGAACCAGATCAGAGTTGGCCAAAAGATGCCCACAATACATGCCTGACCAGTAATTCCTTCTAACTCATTCTATCAAACTCAGTCCACTTTTGGTTCATTGCAATGACTAAAGTATTTTATATACACATATAAACACAAGACTCCAGCTTTGCTTTACTTTGTTTTTGCAAAGCGGTTTTACCTTTCCATTCATTTTGTTCTGCAGCAACTACAAGAGGTAGGCATAAAGCATTTAAGAGCTTCTTTCCCAAGGTCCTGTTACCACCTCAATTTAGTGGGATAAAACAGAAGTCAACTGTACTTCTGTGATTTTACTAGGTACAGCCTTGTACAATCCAGCTGAAAAATAGCTATGCGAACCCTGGATTTGCTAGGCTAGCACACCTAGAGTAAGAAGCTGTTCATATCCAGGAGGATACTTTTAAAAAAAAACAAAAACAAAAACAAACAACAGTTTACTGCAGAGCACTCCTATAGAAAGTAGATGTCAGGACCAATTCTCTCCATTTCTATTTGTACATAGGAGCAAGGTACCATTTGGCCAAGACTACAGATGTATTTTCACAGATGCAAGTGCCATGCAAAAATAAATTAAAGAACAGATACCAAAACATACAAGTAATAAAACTACTGAAGGTAGATTTTCTTAAAAGTATTTATATAAACAATTTATAATACTTTTCCTTCCCCCCCCTTCTCTTCCTGACATTCACGGTTACAAAGCTGTGGCTATACGTCAAGAATTTCTTCTGCAGTGCCTCCACAACGTAATCTGTAGCGTCCTGTCCTCCAGCTAATAGTGGGGTCCCACAAAGCAGATAGGAAAATATAAATTGTCATGGATTCTCTGATGAACCAAGCTACTGCATAATCAAGTTTTGAAAAACACAGAGCACCACCCTAGGAATATAAAAAAAACCACAAGTATTTCAACATACTGATTCATCAAAAGGAATTTTAAAG
>VYZW01027926.1:167734-205565 GCA_013401315.1 Balaeniceps rex | reverse complement strand
TTTTTTTTTTTTTTTTTTCTTTTTTTTTTTTCTTCCCCCCAGCCCCGTTACGCCCGTGCCTGGGCAGGAGAAAGCTTTGCCTTGGAGTCAGGGCTGGTTCCGTCCCTGGGGTTTATGCATTTCTAGGTCTCTCCTGGGTTTGCCAGTTGATGCAGAGCACAGCGGTGTGGGAACACAAAACTCCTTCTGTAATAAGGTCATTTCACATCCAAGGGAGGAGAACAGCTTTTAATCCTTACTAGATCTGGCTGGGCCGGATTCAGACGGGCATTAACAAAGCCTTGAGGCATCCAGTTTCATCTGCAGCGCTAATTTAAAGGAAGAAGGGGAGATATGTCATGGCCAGAAAGAGTGCTGGAGAGCTGCGCCGTTGAGACGTCCAGTTCAGGAATTGCAAAATTAACTTCCAGTTCGCGGTTCAGGCAATAGATCACACATATAATATACAGATACATGGGCGTTATATATATATATGAGATATATATTATACATCGTATATTATAATGATATAGCATATCGTATATATATAAAAATATAGCATATTGTTATATATAACATTATTTCGTATGATTATATCTATAATGTATTACACATATATCAATATAGATGTATAAAATAGTCCATATACATATAATATACATATGGACTCCTGAGGTGAGCCCCTGACTCTGAGCAGAAACCAGGGCTGGTGCTGAGATCCGTGGTCCCAGGCAGCACCCTCCGTACGTGTTTGTTTTCAACATCTCTCGTCGTATTACGTATCCAAATCCTGTTTACAGCCGCATCTTTGCACAGCCTGGCGGTTCCTTATTTTTAGATTGGGTGCATTACGGTAAGGGCAAGGATTCAAGGTTGTGGCCAAAAAGAAGCGTGCTGAATGGCACCCAAGTCGTAGCAGAAAGGATGAAATCGAACCCCATCTTGGTTTTAAAACAAGCAAAAAGCGGTGTTGCGGTGCAAAAAAGAAAGATGTTCGCAGGACTCAGCTCCTGCCCAGACAGTGCACCGCAGGGTCAGTCCCTCCCGGTGAGGAGCAGTGATTTAATTCAGTGCGTAGCGGGCAGTAAGTGTAGAAATAAAGTGATTTTAATTTCTGGAATCATTACCATTATGTCATATCAATTCTGTATAGAACAATCAGCATCTGAATCTGATGGGACATTTTGCAGTTGCTATTGGTAACGTTCGCTGCTCCTTCTAAAAACACTGAGTCTGGGGGAAGGATGTTAATGCCGAAAGCCGAGCGGGTTAGCACAGAATTTGTGTTTATTTTCCAGGATGAATTTTATTTTGGGGGTCGTTTAAGGATAATAACAGGCGGTGATTGATCAGGGGCAAAGTGGCTCCATCTGCCTCAGGAATCTGACTGTTTTGCTCTGCCTTCCCAGGCAGTTTTCCTGGCTACTGTTAAGGAGCTCAATTTTGTCCTTAAAATAGAATATTATATTTGTGAAAATGGCTTAAAATCTCCAGTGGTTTCAGCGTAGATACATGTTAGTGATACAGTAACTGTTAATTGCAAACCTCTCCTCTTAACAGCCTTTGATGCATGTGTTATGTTTTTTATGAATCCTTAAAAGACTTCTTTTCTAACGTCTTATGGCATAAATGACTCATCTCACCTGACATGAATAGTGAGAAAATCGGAGCCTGCTTTTTTTTTTTTCTGTCTCCTTTTCTTCTGATTTCAGAATGCATCATTTCTCTGCTGTGGTTAAAGCCAAAGCCTCAGCATCCTTTCAATTACTTCATAAGAATAAGGGAAAAAAAAACCCCAAAACAACAGTGTCAGGTGGGGAAGAGTAGGGTGAGGAAGGACATCGCAGTGGGGTCCTCTTAGTTTTTTAGAGGCTGCTTGTGGGTTTTTAAGCTCAGGTTTTGGGGCATGTTGTGTTTAGCATTAATGCATTTTTTTTCCTCCAAAACCCAGAGCGTAAGGTCACTTGCTTGGCCCGCACTTCTCAATCTGCTCCTGTGTTTTCCCCTCTCCTGCAAGTCAAGCTGCTGTCAGTACAAAATGTGTCTTTTTTTTTTTTTTTCCTTTTCCCCCTTTACCTTACGTCTTTTTATTTGCATTTCGGTTGCCTGTCAAAACAGGAGAGCACTGAAATAAAAACATAAAATCTCTAAATTAATCGCTATAGATCAGACTTTCCGCACGAGCCTTTTGCATCAGCGTGATGACCTCACCTCCGCTGCGTGCGACAGCGGCACCTTCCCCGTGGGTGACGCTACCGGCGTTAAACCATCAGATGCCCAAATAACGCCGGGGAGTCAGCAAGTTTCAAGTTTCTTTGCCTTCCTCTCATAAGTGCCTCAAAATTATTCCCAGCCTTTCAAAACGTTGCCCTTTGCTGACACAGGCTGATTTAGAGGGAAATGTGGTTCGGAATATTCATAGCAAGGCTGTCGCTAATTAGTGCTTTACAGAAGTGCTCTTGGGGTCCGCGCGTGCTGTTTTCGGGACCGGGGTGTGCACTGTGAAAATGGGAGGGGAGGCAGCACTTCTGGTTGGGCGCTGCCGGGCTTCGTCCTCTGTGCAGCAAAAGCTCAAGTTTAACTGGGAGAAGCAGGGAGGTTTTATAAGTCACCTCGCGCCCAGGCTGCTGTCGTTGCAGGGGTGCAATGACTTTGAAGCAGAATTTTATTGCAATGTGCAATGAGTATCCAGAGCACAGCGCAGTCACTGGCTTAGCTTTCACGCTCTTCCACAAGCACAGGGCTTGGAAAATCCACTTTGGCATCTTCAGGTCCAAGGAGGAAGGTGAAGGTACCGATGCTGACGTGCTCCCAGGAAGTTTTTACTTTTATGGATGCTGCTGCATGTAGTCACAGAATCAAAGAATGGTTTGGGTTGGAAGGGACCTTTAAAGATCATCTAGGCCATGGGCAGGGACATCTTTCACTAGATCGCATTGCTCAAAGCCACATAATCATACCTGCGAGCAAGTCTTGCAAAGGTCTTTGATGCCTGTGATGAGTCTGACAGTCCTCTGTGGTGGCAGATACTGGGAGCAGGAGCTACCAGGATACCGGAGCTGGAGCCTCGAACCCTCCGCAGGCAAGAGAGGGATGGACATTTAGCAAGCAGGATCGCTGCATAGGAAGGATTATTATTTTGGCTATTTGCAAATCCGTCGGTGATTAAGAATGTTACTCATGGCAAGTTGTTTATAAATGCTTAAAGCATTGGGACTGTTTGCATTAAGGCGTGTTTGCTTTTATTCCCACTGCTCTTGGATGCGCCAAACTAAACTTATCCTCGCAGTGGTGTCAATGCCTCTTCTCCACTAATACTACTCTACCTGCTAATACATTTTTCCATGGAAACGTGCCAAATCCTGTCCTGTTCTTACCCCCACGTTTGCCCCTTGGATTTGCACCTATTTACGTTGCAGTGCGTCCTTCGAGTTTATTAGTAAAGCTATGATGAGAAGTACTGGCACCTCAAACAGCAGCGACACCGGGTCCAAATTAAAGGTTTTGAGGCAGAAAGTGTGTTGTCATCTGTTCTCTAGATGGAAACAGCTGTGAGGAGGAGGATGGTGGTCTCTGTAGGGTCGAATGAGCATTGAGGCTTTTAGAAAATGAATTTGCAACCTCTGAGCTTGGAGTCGAAGTGTCAGACGCGATCTGTGCTGTGCAAATACACACATCTGCCCTCACTGCTCATAAGGAAGGACTTTCACTCTCTTGTGTTTCTCATTTCGGTCACACGAGCGAACAGAAATGGTAGTGATCTTAAGAGTAGAGTTGCGTCTCTCCATCTCAGAGAAGGACTGATGTGCTTTAGTTGCCCTGGCATCACCTTTGCATTTGTGAAATGCAGTTATTTTGCCATTGGGTGCGTAATTGGGAACTGCTTTTCCTCCTGATGTTGAGCCTCGTGCAGCTTTTCAACTCCAGCATTTCAGATTTGAAAATAACAGTTTATTTCATGTAAGATGAAGGCACCCACAGAAATATTTCCCTCTTCTCCTTTAGTCAGGTGATCCCAGGTCAAACGTGTAGCAAATTGTTGGCTTGCGTGATGACTTTCGCCGACTTGATTGCAAATACTACGCTCAATTAAATGATTTTGCAGTAGTAAATAATGGAGAGGGGAAACAAGCAAGATATTTGCTGACCCCTGGGATAGATGCAGTCTCATTTCCAACCGACTTGTGTCTTGAGGTCTGATGGCTTTCTAACTAAATTAAAAAAAGGCTTCAGAGCGAGCTACTTATTAGGCATCAGAGACTCTACGTTGGACAGAGCTGTTACGAATGCGCCGACTTTGCAGGACAAGCTTTGACTAGCTTTCCACACCTATTAGACATCAGAGAATCTACATGGGAGGGGACGCTTCACTGAGGAGTGTGTTCTCTGGTGTCTAATAATTGCAAATAAAGCTTTTCGGCAGGTTGGGGCATGCAAAATATTGTTCTCCTCTTGAATTAGCGGTCTAATAAATTTGTGCTGCCGTTTAGGGGGGGTCCCAGGCAGGGTCACTCTTTTTTGCCTCTTGTTCTATTTCCATGAAATTTGTAGAAAAGTAATAATTTAGGCTGCTGTCTCCTAGTCTGATGCGATCATAATGAACTCGGTGGTTCAGAAGTTAAGGGGGATATGTGGGTAGGAAGATGCGTATGTACCCAGCAATCATACAGTCCCGTGAGTCCTAAATGTGAGCTTTGGGAGATTGGGTGAAAACTCAGAAATCTAAGCACGGCTGAGCAGCGGGAGGAGCCTTTCAGCTGAGACTTTAGATCAAGCCATGAAAACACTGAAGCAGAAGAAGGCTGTTTGAGGCTAGGAGAGACACGGAATGGAAAATCCATGCTGTGGGCTTTTTTTTTTGCCGTAAGGAATACAGGAGGGAGCTGGGAGAGTGTCAGGAGCATCCCTCAGCTCAAGGCGTGGTGGAGGACGTGGTGGGGAGGTGAGCAGAGCGGTGCAGGACACAGGCATGGGAGGCTGGCCTTCATCCCCTCTGCTCTTCACAGGATCACTTCGTGCAAGCCAACAGTAGAATACCTTATGCAACATTTGGGAACTTTTGACAGAGAT
The DNA here is from genome assembly GCA_013401315.1 of Balaeniceps rex. Classification (NCBI taxonomy): domain Eukaryota; kingdom Metazoa; phylum Chordata; class Aves; order Pelecaniformes; family Balaenicipitidae; genus Balaeniceps; species Balaeniceps rex. The sequence continues at coordinate 200,516 of VYZW01027926.1, read as the reverse complement.
GCATAGCACTTCTTTGCGCTGTTTTACAAAGTATTTTATGGTTAGAAGCTATGGAAGAGCTTAAATTAAAATAATTGAAGTTACCTGTAGGGAGTAAGTCATGACAGGGTAAGGAATGCAGTCCTGTCCATTAGGCTTTTACAGAAAAGCCAAGAGCAATAACTATTAAATATGCAAATATTGAAATGTCCTTTACCCTCTCATGTCGGGGGCTATCTGTTCTGGGGTGAGGGGTGAAGGTACGTGGAGGAAGGATGAGCAGAGGGGTGAGAGCTCTGCATGGCTCTGCTCCTGCTTTTTTAACGTGGACAGTACTGAGGGAAGATGATAGCAGGGTATTTATCTGCCTTAGTTTTTCTAATTAGCTCCTGGTTAATGAGAGGAGGAGAACCTTTTTTTTGTTTCTCACTCTTCGGGTGGATGTTAGCGTACGCAGGAGGTCCTGGCTGCTAGAAGGGAGGAATCAAGAGCCTGGTGGTTGTGATCCCGTCGGGATTGCAGTGCTAGCCTGCAGGATTAGGCTGGCTTTTGGGAGAACTGGAGCAAAGCCAAGGAAAACTGCACTTTGCCTTAAAACAGGCAGCGGGCTCAGAAAAGCCTTGCAGGGTTTGTGTCTCTTGAAAGCACGTGGTGTCACTCGAGTTGTGGGCAACTTGAGACGTGGAGTCAAGAGCATTATTTCAGAGCTGGTAAAATGTTATACAGCCCACCTTTGGCACCCAGTAAAACACCCTCAGTGTTTAATGGAAAAGAAAAAAAAAAGAACCAGTTTGCAAAAGTTCCGGTTGTTTTTCTCTTATTTGACCTCACTGAAATGATCGACTGCTGTGAAATGTCTTTAAGTTCTGAGTATCATCAAGGGTTTGCCATATTTTAAATCAAATGACCCTAATAAACTTTTGCTACTCAAAGTATGTACCTTGGGCTGACTGATTGGGGTCCCGGAGGGTGGGTGAAGAGCCCTGGAGGTCTGCCGCTTCTGGTGCGAGTAGTAAGTCTCCTCTTCACCCATTGGATGCTGGAGGAGGCACCCATGGAAGGTCCTTCTTGTTTGTGACCGGGACTCGCTACCTGTTGAGCGGGGGCTCAGGAGGCCTCGGGTGGGTTTTGGGTTAGTTCTGTGTGCTTTTGTCAAGCAGAGGCTGATGCTCCAAGAGAGCCGATGCATGTTGCACAAGCACAGAGGCTCGAAACCCGCACTGATTCTTTGATTAAGCGTCTTTTTATATTTTGTCATAAAACTACCTGAACGGGACCGCAGGAAAAAGCTGGAATTGCTACAAAGTGTTTTGTTTTATAACTTTTATGACTTTGTTTTATACTTCATTTTATAACTTTCCCTTGTTAAGAACTTTGATTAATGTGTCCATTTGTAGTTGTAAATTAACCGTTTATTAATTCACTCATGAGAATTTGAGCATCTGATGCAATTAGCTGTGCCAAGGTGCTGCCGTCTTTCAGAAGGGTTGCCAGTCTAGGACATAAGGTCGGTGAGTCTGTGAGAGCACCAGGCTTTATCAGGCAAAATTAGCGACATGTTCTCACACCCTGGACAGCATAAACCTCTTTTTTTTTTTTTTTTTCTTTTTTAAAAGGACTGACTCTAATTAAAGAAGTGCATCTTTGCCTGCTGGAGAACGAGCAATCATTGTGGGAAGGGTTTCTGGATTACCATAGCCTCCAAAGTGCAACTCTGAGTGGGTTTTGCTGGGGCAGGGTGTAGTTGAGCGAGATACGCCGACGGGGAGGATGGACCCTACAAGGAAAGCTGTCGGGAGCCCAAAACACTGCACCCCCACCCACCCCACCCCTCACCAGGACTCAGGATGGCTTGGCTGCAGGGAGTCTGGCCCATGAATGCCTCCTGTAGAAGAGCAGCAGCCAGTTGATGGGTTTACTGACAGGGAACGACTAAGTTTTATGAAAAACAGTGTCGTAATGCACCTCCGAAGATGTGTTTTGCACCAGCATAGCAGAGATGAGGAGTGAGGATTTGTCTTCTAGCTGTGACGTTGAGTGTGCCAGCCAGCTCTGTGCCTTGGTTTCCACATCAGTCAAAAGGCTGCGATGGCACCAATGTAGGGATGCAGACCTCCTCCTGTCTGTCCCCCAGGCATTGCCATTTGTCCCTTGCCCATTGGGCTGGAAGCGGGATCCCTTGTCTTTCCGCTGTGTCTTCTGGAGGGGATGGCTAACACATCTCTGTGCGTGAGAGCGAGGTGAAGCCCTGGAGAAAAGCACCAAAAACCCCAGCTCTGCAGAGTGCCTGGTGCCCATCCTGTGTTAGCCTGGGCTCTGCCAGCAGCCGTGTGTTCCAGACACTTTGCAGTCCTGTGCTGGCACCGCGGGATGTACCTGACTGCAGCTGCGCAGGCAGGATGCCCTTGGAAAAGATACCTGGGCATGCCCTGGGTATTTTTTCCTTCTCTGTTTATCATAGAATCCTAGAATAGTTTGGGTTGGAAGGGACCTCTTTAACCAGATCAGGTTGCTCACAGCCCCGGCCAACCTCACCTGGAATGTTTCCAGGGATGGGGCCTCCACCACCTCTCTGGGCAACCTGTCCCAGTGCTTCCCCACCCTCAGTGTAAAACATTTCTTCCTTCTATCCAGCCTAAATCTCCCCTCCATTAGTTTAAACCCATCACCCCTTGTCCTGTCACCACAGGCCCTGCTAAAAAGCCTGTGCCCATCTTTCCTCGAGGCCCCCTTGAAGCACTGCAAGGCCGCACTAAGGTCTCCCCGGGGCCTTCTCTTCTCCAGGCTGAACAGCCCCAACTCTCTCAGCCTGGCCTCGTAGCAGAGGTGCTCCAGCCCTCGGATCATTTTCGTGGCCTCCTCTGGACCCGCTCCAACAGCTCCATGTCCTCCTTGTGCTGAGGGCTCCAGAGCTGGACGCAGGGCTCCAGGTGAGGCCTCACCAGAGCAGAGCAGAGGGGCAGAATCCCCTCCCTCGACCTGCTGGCCACGCTGCTGGGGATGCAGCCCAGGACAGGGTTGGCCTTCTGGGCTGCGAGCGCACACTGCTGGCTCATGTCCAGCTTTTCGTCCATCAGTGCCCCCAGGTCCTTCTCCGCAGGGCTGCTCTCAATCCCCTCATCCCCCAATGTGTTTTCTCCCACCTCCAGACATTCTCTTCTCCTTTCCCGAAAGGGTTTTGCTAAGGCTCCCCTTTATGTCGTTACTTACTCGATGTGGACAAACGCAGTGTTATTTTAAGAAAGCATGATTACTAACCCACGTTTTGTTTTCCTAATGGTCCTAGCATGATTAATAGGAGTTTGGTCTTCTTACATGTGGGAGAACAACAGATTCATTCTTGAAAGAACGTTATACCTTATGTTCATTCAGGTTGTCCAAAAAATAGTCTGCTTGCATTTGGTGCTTTGTTCTATGTATCTTTTAAAATGTAGGAATTACATTTACATGGCAGAGCTGTTGACTGTGGTTGTGTGGCCGTTACGCTGCCATCCTTCCTCTGCGTTTCCCTGTGCTTATTTTGGTTTGTCTCATTTCTTTCACATTTTTTTAAATTCCTTTCCTCCTTTCCTCGTGACAGCAAATTGAATCCTGAGCTCCAGAGGCTCTGGCAGATGTAGGCTCCAGGAGGGTTCAGGTTTTCTCCCCCTGCTACTCAAATAGATTAAAATAAAGGGCAGGAAAGGGTGAATTAGGGCTGTAGGGGTTCAGTGTTCAAAACTGACAGTTTTGACTGCCTGAAGATTTTTACGTTGAAGAAACTCCTGATTTTCCAGTTTATCCTGGCTGTGGACCTAAACTCACGCTCAGTTTTCCCACTATTCTGTTCATCCTCTCACGTTGTTAAAGCTGGCCCAGGGCAGCCTGGCGCTCCCGCACGCGAAATCAAATCTGCACGTATTCTGTCCCAGCAACGGACCCAACTGAGGTGTCTGCTGTCCCAGGGCAGTCCGTCCGTCCTCTTTATCCAGCATTTTCAGCTTTCTGATCGCTGTCCCGGGGCCATTCCCCGTGCTGCGGGATGCAGCTCGGCAGCTGGGATGATTCACAAGCTGGAACAGTCCTCGCTGTGGAGGGTGAGAGATTTAAGGGCTGTTTAAAGATTTGTTTCCTACTGAAGTTTATCCAAAAGAACAAACTATTGCCAGGCTGCAAAACAGGCTGAGGAAAGCTCAGACACTGTGTTTTCAGCCCAGACTGGAGGGGAAACCATCTCATCCCCTGCTCCGGGGCGTACAGCCCTGGCTCCCATGAGTGACCACAAGCTGTCATCTTCTGGGGGCCGGTGGCCAGCTGGTGGGAAGGGTGCCTGTGGTTGTCCCCTTCCAACGGGGACTGGCCGCGAGCATCGCTCCGTGATTTCCATCCAGGAAGAGATGTGCGGATTGAGTGGCACCCTGGAAAAAACCAAACTCCTCTTTGTGTCCCAGGGTCTCGAGCTGTGCGCGCTGTGTTGGAGATTTGGGAAACACGGGGAAACCTTTTTCTTCCCCATCCTGTGCATTGGCAGGCTGCTGGGCTGCTTTCGGGGGGGTTGCTTTTGCGCTGGGTTATTGGAGGGGTGTTTCCTGCTTAGGGCTTATCCACAACATTTCCCACCTGTGCCTCATTCCTTGCCTAAACAACTGATGGATTTGTTAAGTGAGCTGTGTTAATTCATAGCGTTCGGAATAGAAACGGCCCTTTCTGTAGCCAAAGTCTCTTTCTTTAGCCGCCACTGAGAGGGTTTCCAAACCACCCAGTGCCCGCGAGCACAGCCCCTCACCTGCGACCTCCTGCTCCCTTCCCTGGTCCAGCTCCATCCATTTCTCCCCTCCTTTAAAACCAAATTGTGCATCTGTCTCCTTGTTGTCCATTGAGGTGTTTGACAATTATTACTGCTGTCCTTCCTTTATTGTTGTTGTTTATCCATCTGTCTGTAATTTTTGTAGAAGCTGCGCTGGTTTTAATTAATGAGAAACTGTTGTTGTATTTGCTGTTCAGCACTCTTTATTTCTTTGGAAACGGGGGATTTATTCTTCTGTTAGTGAGCCATTTCAAGCTAGCCTTTTCCAGCACAAAACCCACTCGGTTTAAAGCAGTAGTTTTTTGGGGTTAAGCATCAGCACTTGCACTCAGCCTAGGCAGTAACTTTCTTTATTCTTTATTTGTATTTGCTCTTGGCTGTATGGATGTTCAGCTGCCTGAGAGCGAGAAACTCTTTGTGGGTTTGCATTGAAGCAGCAAGCAAGTCCTGTGTTTTGGGGCCTTTAGGTTTTGCCTGGAGAGCTGCTTGCGCTAGCTGGATGCTGTGCCAGCCCTGCCATGGGCACGGTTGGAGCTCAGGACCCCGTGGCCAGACCCCCATGCCAGGTACCTCCGCTGTGCCGTGGCTCTGCCCCTGACCTCCTTCACATGTGCTCGGGGCTGTGTTAGTGCCTGGGGGAAGATGCTGCTTGGAAATCATCTTAAAAGCAGACGTAGTCACCAGTGTTGGGGTTTAATCCTGCCCAAAGCTCCTTGTCCTACAGCCAGTTTCATTCCCCAGCTGGAGGAAGAAGAGGTTGGAGGAAGAAGAGGTTGGATGCTTCTCACCAGGTGCCTCTGCGGTGCCCAACGGCGGATGCTGCTGCTGTGCCAGGGCGCGGTGGGGCTGCTGTTTGATCAATACCGGTGGGTACGGAGGCACCGGGCTGCAGCCACAGGGTGCCCAGACCCTGGTGCTGCGGGTGCCCACCTGCCCTACCGAAGCCCCCAAGCTGAAGGTGCTCAGTGCTTGGCTGGATCAGGCCCAAGCTGTGAACCGGATCCATTGCAGAAGTGGCAATTGGCCTCAGATTTTTCTGCTCTTGTCCAGGGTCTGACTCATTAATTTCCGCACTTACTGGAAGCATAGCTTATTATTGCAACATTTAATAAAATCATAAGCCAAAACAAAATATTGACAAGAAAATTGTTTCAATACTAAAGGAAAAATCGCAGCGTGCTGTTAGTGATTAGGTTTGCGGCGCTGTGCTGCATCCTCACGCTTGCTATATCTTTCTGTATCCTGATTTTTTCACATTGTCTCTTGCCTCTCTGTGCTTTGCCTCCTGCATGGGGGTAGCTATTCCCTTGTCTTGCACCATCTTTGGAGCATCCTTTAATAAAGACAGCTCTAATATATTTTTTTAAAAAGAGGACAGCAGCAGCATCTTTCAGCATGTTCGGCGAGGTGAGGCTGAACACTGTGCTTCCAGAGAACTGTGAAAGTCAGCCGCTGAGGAGGGCTCTGAGAAATGTACTGCTAGATGTTAATTATCCTGATCATTACTGCCTTTATTTTTGTATTCAAGTCAGATTTCTTTACGAGTAACTGCAGACTTGGCAGTGGTTTGTTTTTTCAAGTAGAGGTAATTGTATTTAGTGATAAGTCTCCGGCAGCCGTTCTGTTTGCCTGCCTAATTTCATCTGCTTGTCTGGATCCATCTAACTGGGGGCATTAACAGATTGTGACTCCAGGGGTTGTGGTGCGTTTTAAACTCCCACCGAAGCCGATACGGACCCAGAGCCCCTGGCCCGTTACTAGCATTGCTCATGGCAGCAAAGGTCTGGAATTCTGCCGTGGCCACTGGGCACGGGATGGGCGCACGATGGAGCATCAGCTACGCTGAGATGCTGCCGGGCCAGCGGTCACCGCCTGCGAGGAAAGGTGGGGATCTTCAAAGTAGCAGACCAGATCCAAAACCAGGTGGAGATACCTGGACAGGACTTGGGCAGATTCAGGAATCAAGGATGAAAACCGTGACCACTCTTGGTTGCAGGAAATCCATAAACTAAAGGAAAGAAACTGTGCGCCATGGTTCTGCAGTAATTCCCGGTGGATCTGTGCGCGAGGGCCAGCAGGATGGCCGTGATCTGGGTCCACCAGGTTTGGCACCTGGATGGTGCCTGATGGCACAGCTTGTGGGTGAACTGACTTTGCGCTGATAGAGAGGGGACAGGCAAGAGGAGAATTGATGTACTGGTCACCAAAACACAATTACCCAAAGTTTTAAGCAACTTTGAGGCAGGAGAGTGAGCTCAGGGTGGACGAGTGCTGCCCATCAAGATGCAGTTCAAGTGTGGTACCTGGGCCCTCATAATCAATTTGCTGTGTGGATAGCGGGGGCTTTTCCAGCAGAATTGGCTCAAGCTGGAGAGAGACCCCAAGCAGAGATTTTTTTTTTTATTTGTTGTTTCTTTGTGGATCCGTTCACCCATCCGTGTCAGAGCATGACCCGCTGGTAGCTGCCAGGGGAATGTTTTTCGGAGTATTTGTGGTGGGGGTAGTTTTGTGGCAGAGGTAGCAGGAGTTTTTTAAGCCCATGTTACCTTTCATCATCTCTGTGGTATGAGACTGCATCCTGAGCATTAGATTTTGACAGTCCTTTGTTGCTGTTGATATTCCTCCTAACGTCGCTGGTTCATTGGATCCTGGCCTGTCCGATGGCATTTAAATGGCACTGGCTTTGGTGCCATCCACCCTGAGGAATGCTGGCTCAGGAGAGACGATTAAGACCCCACTTAGGACTACCTGAATGATTAAATCCTACTCAATTTGAGGGGAAAAAATGCAAAATCAGAGCCTTGCCTTCACTGGAAGTTCAAAGATCTGCTTCTGTTTCAAGCTTTAAGAGTTTTATGAAAAACTGTGCTGAAAGAAGTTGCATAAACGGGCTTTCCTGTTCAAATTGTCCTTGAATTTATGTCGGTAATGTGCATTTTGAATAAATATTACCTCTTCCGTGCATACAAAGATTTTTAAATTGGCTTCGCTAGCAAAAATGCTTATTGCTGTTACGTACTTTGCTTGTGCAATGGCAACGTACTTCATCTGCGGGAGCCAGAGCCACTGCTCTATGTTACCAACAGAGCGGTCTGTTAAGGTTTTATGATTTTCAGGCATTTTTGTTGCCCTGGTAGTGAGGAGAGCGTGAACTGACTTGCAGATCTGGTTGTAAATGAGCAACGAGGATGTGCGAGGCGGAGAGAAGAACCCAGCTTCGCCCAGGGATCCTGGAGGGAGGCCTACAGCCTTTGGATTATGAGGAAAAACCCTTTATCCTTGTAAACTTGGATTAAACGTGTTTGATTCAAAAGTAACGAAATGCTAACAGCTTCTGCAGTGCGTTTTTACGGTTACGTTTCGGAGTGAAAGCACGCTTGGACTGGGAAGCGAGTTTCCAGTCTCTGCTGTGGAGAGGGGATTAAGGCCTCCCCGAGATGGGAATTTTACTTTCCAAGACGTTCATTCTGGCACCATTTTTCTTAGCATGACAATTTGGTGTAAAATGGTTTTCTATAAAAATTGTGAAGTCTGTACATGGTGGGAGAAGTCTGCGCTCCTGAGCATTTTTCTTGGAGGCGGCCGCTTCCTGCGTTTGCAGCCTTTGCCCTCTACGCTGAAGAACAGCATTTACCCCGATAAAGTCGCGTCTTTATGAGCCTTTGCTGTTTCACTGGGCTGCTTGAAACAACTTTGTACAGTGCTTCTTAAATGGTAAAATTCACTTGTGCGAAGAACCTATTTATGATGGGTTTTTAGCAACTCGCTGGGGTGATTTCCGCGTTTTTTAATTTTATTTTTAGTATGCCAGTAGAAATAGCATTGCCAAAATCAAATAATTTTTCTTTCCATACTCGTACAGAAAAGGAATCATGATAAAATCAGGCTGGTTTCAGGGAGCATAAAAGAGGGTGAGAATAACTGGAGGGGGAGATTGCACAGGATCCATGTGGATGAAGTGGAAGTGTCAGAAGCACATCGTTGCTACATTTCTGGAGACTATAAACATGATTTGTGTGGCAAGGCTGTCGGGGGTTTCTTTTTCTTCTTCGTTTACAACAGAATTGCTTTATTTCATTTTTCTGAAGCGTCTTGTGTGGCGAGCATCGCACTGTATTTATACGGCGACCTCTGCAAGATATATATGTGAAATTGTTAAGTTTTATATATATCTCTATCTATCTCATACCTGTGAAATCAATCCTTTCATGAATAATTTATCCCAGGCTGCTTGGCACTCCGTATGGATTATTTTGAATTCACAGAAGGTTCTTCACAAAGAGTTATAAATCCAAATGATTAAAAAAAAAAAAAAAAAAAAAGCCATTCAATGTCAACAGATAAACCTGTATGAGAATAATAAATGATCATCTGTCGCGCAGCGCTCCGCTAGACGTTGCCTGCGAGGAGGTGGTGACAGCTCTTTACCTGTCACCGCGGAGAGGGTGACACTTGTTTTCCCTGTTTTCCCTCTCTTTTTTCTTTGCTCTCTCCCTGCGTGGCGGATGGCGATGCCGCGCCGTCCTCCCAGCTTCGCCCTGTTTCAGAGGCTTCGGTGCTGCGGTTCCCGCGTGTCGTCACTCCAGCGCTGCTGCGGTTTCTTTGCCGTTCCCTACTCCCAGCTGTTGGCAGCAGCAAAGACCCCGCTCCCCCCCATCACGGCCTGACCCGTGGAACAAGAGCAGAATGAAATGCTGATTTTTTAACTATTGTGTAGCTATTTTCTTTAATTGCTGCATGCTAGAAGAGTAAAATGTTTTGGTGCTGTTGGTAATTATTAGGTAATGATTAGAAATGGGGTTATTTATAAATTAGCTGCCTGTTATTATTCTCCTCCCTGCGGGCTGCATGCTTGACTCTGTTTCTTGTTAATTCTGCTGACGTTGGGAGGAAGGCAGAGCGGCGCGGGGCTCGCCGCGTCCAGCCCGGGGTTGTGGGACTGGGACAGCGAACATTTGAACAAGCAGCCCCTCAAAAAACCTGTTTCAGATGGAGTCGTGCAGGCTAGAGAAGCAGTTTTCATATTTTTGGTTTGCCCCTTCCACTGCTGGCTGCTCTCGCAGCTCAGAGCACTTATTCTCTCCATGGGGACCATGCTCTGCAACTTAAGGAGCGCACTTGCCCCAAGAGGCAGGCATGCCCATCCTCCTATGGAGCGTTTTGCAAGGGATTTGGGACGTATTATCTCAGCGTAAATACTGTCCTTTCAGCACACCAGCAAGGCGGCATGGTTGCCTTGGGTCTTACAAAAACACTTCGGGTCCATCAGTCTGGGTTATTTAGGTTAATTCTGTGGGTGCATCAGTTCAGCTAGAAGAAGCAGGACCGCTGTTTCCCTGACCCGAGCTGAGGAGGATTGCAGGCAGAGGCTCTGTATTGCTTTGAAAGCTGAATAAAATTAACGGTGCTGCTTTGTGACTGGGGTGAAGGCAGCCCTGGAGGGAAGATGCTTTCTGGATGCTGCATGGAAGGTGGAGACGGGACGGTGGGGCTGGAGGAAGGTGGTGGTAGAGGAGGATCCCCCGAAGTTTGGCTCCTCAATGCCGTGCGAAGAGTCATTGATGCTTTCAGAAAAACATATGCAGTTAAACGATCTGCCACGCTGCACGGAGAGAGCTGATCTTGGCACAAATGAGAGGTGTGATGGCGTCGTACCCGATGTCCGATGCCACGTCCTGCTCCAGCGTTGCACGGACCTCCCCAGAGCAAACAGTGATGGAAGCAGGTCGGCACCCACTGCTGGGTTGGTAGTTTTATCAGTTTAGTTTACTTTGGGGAAGTTTTTCTGTAAATCCAGGTACATACGTGATCCTTTAATAATTTTTCATTTCTTCAGCTCCCAGTTGTGCCAAGCCAGTGACTTTACAAGTTTGTAATATGTTGGATAAACGACTTGAAAAACGTTCTTCTGATTGCTTTTGGTTTAATTGTTACTGTTTACCTCTTCCTCCTGTGCTTAAAAATCATACAAATTGACTTTGTATTATTCAGGTCTTAAATTGCACTTGCGTCTCTCCTCTTATTCTCCCCATCTGTGGATTTCAGCGAATGCATATCTGCCTTTTCAGCTGCTTTTTGCAAATCGTACCTCGTGTTTGAGCAGGTACCTCTCTGGAGTAAGCAGCAGTATGTTGTCCCAGAAATGTTGTTTGATTCATTTGACCCGTACTGTAGAAAACACTCTCACAGCTCCAGCAACTTTTTAGTTATTCAGAATTTCCCAGAATGGTGTAACTGGAGTCCCCACGCTCAGAAGTGTTGGCGTCTGATAGCAACGATGTCTGTGCCTGCTCGAGTGGAGGAGGGGGACCATAACCCAACCTCTCTAAGGCCATCTCCTAACATATTCCCTATTCACAGCTCAATTTAGAGAGATTGAGCTGGACTGGGGATATAGGCTGTCGTTGAGCAAGATCTGATGAAATTAGGAGGAAATCTTTAACCTCCTAAACACTATTTTTCCTCAGGTATTCCTTAAGCTACTCGCCGTACTCATCCACCAATGTGCAAGCACCGTGCCTCAACCTAGATGCTACTCAGCATGCTGGGGTTTATTAAAGATAGAAGAAAACAAAACACAGCTAAAATCCTGCCATCCTAATTTTGTCTTGGTATTTATTTATTTTTCTGTTAGCTGTTATGTCCCAAAATCAATGTGCAGGAAGGGGAAGAAACATGAAACACTCAGCGCGAAGCACTGATGTGTGCAATAGGGCAGGATTTGAATTTTGTCCTATAAAGAACTTCATTTCGCACTTAGCATTCACATTTAATGCCAAGTAATTTACTTAGTAAAATATTTAGCAGCACAATTAATAGCCTGAAAGAAAAGATAAATGGCATATTAGCTTAAGTTCCAAATGAGACGAAGCTAGGAAGCATCGCAAACAACAATAATGGCAGAAAAACAACGTGGTGAAACACAGAAACCTGGCAATAAGGGTAACGAACAGCAAGGTGCGTCTCAAACTGGAAGAATGTAAGATAATGTAACTGGAAGGAAAAAAAAAATCAAACATACTCATTGCAAAGGAAAGAAGCACTTGACAGGCAGCAGCACCAGAGAGACTGAGATGCAACAGGCAATAAATCAGACCTCGGCTTAGAATGGGAGTAAAATAATTAAAAGAAATAAAAACCATAAGAGTTAAGCAAGCAAAATTTGGTTAGCTTTTTGTAAATGTCTGGTGAGGGTTCTCGTAATTGTCCACAGTTATTTAAAGCATATGGATGCAGGGGAGAAAAAGTGTTGCTTCAAGATTACCCGGCCTGATGTAAGTAGGAGTGAGGAGATGAAATAAAGCTGTCCTCCTCTCCTCAGCTGACGTAAAAGATGGAAATATTTTCCCAGAAAGGAGGGGATGGTCACCCCCCGGGTTCCTTGCTGTTATAACACTGGAAGATAAAGTTTAGGCTGTATGTGGAGATGGGCAGAGGGAATAGAGGAGAGGGTTGTCATCAGATATGTGTATGTACATATATATGTACGTGCACCTATATGTATAAATCTGTTCTTTCTAGTTTAAGGCATGAGTTGGTCTCACTTGGGATAGTATCTTTTTTTTTAAGAAAAAACAAAAGAAAAAAAGAAAAAAAAAGAAAAAATCTAGATACAATCTGGGCACGCCTTCTTAACTGGTGTAAGGCAGCGTAGCTACATTAAGTTGGGGGTTGCAGTTGCCTCTTACGTACCCAGACCTGCCCGTTACGTACCCACAAGTAAAGCTTAGTGCGTTATCTCCCCATGTGCTGTCCCGCAGCCCCCTGCGGCCGTGCCCCTGCGACAAAGGAGCTTATAGCGAAATACTCCTGGCCTCGCTGGCTCTGAAGATATGAAAGGATTTGGGACTGTTTGCCCTCGCTAAGTCGGGATTTTGCCATTTGCAATCTATATTTATGCAGAACGGCTTATTATATTCTTATTCTTCTCCTGCCTTTTGCAGTACTTACAGTTGATCTTCCTTAGAAGTACGATACGGTTGATTTTCCTCCTGTGTCCACTGCTTGGCTGAGCTCCTGAGCTGTGCTAAGCCGTGCTGTTCGGCTGAGCCCTTGCATTTCTCACGTAGAGGTGGGAGAGGAGTTGGGATCAGAAACAGAAGTTACGCTTTCTGTTTTACTCCTCCTTTCTCCTCCCCCATTTTTGAGGAGGGAAAAAAAAAAAAAAAAAAGGGGATTTCAGCAGCATGGTTGCAAAATCAGCTCCAGTCCCTTCCAGCTTACATTTTCTCCCCAAGATGAGTTTGCTAGTAGTTGTAATGTTGGCTGAAAGAGCATCAGAGGTTTTCCTATAAAACTCTTCACAGCTGAAGAAAAAGGGAATAAGAAAGTGTTAAAGTGAAAACCTTAATGCTTTATAGAGCAATTTTTTTTTTTTTCCTCCATTTCTGTATTAAGACATTTAAAAATGTGTAATAGCAATTGCTTCCATGCCACCAGGAGGGTGAGTCTGGCTGTTAAATGGCTTATAGGACCAGGGGCACAGGACCTCCGACTTGCTGGGTCCCACTTTATTGACAGTAGTGCCCTTGAAAGAGCGGGGTGGATTCAGAGAGGCAATTTGAAAAATCATGTCAGCTTTTTATCTTGGATTAATCTAAATACTCTCCAACGTGACACAAGGCAAGCTGATGGCGGGCATGCCAGCGCGGGGCGTCCCCAGGGCATCACCCCAACTGTGCTCCGCGCTGTGCTTGCTCTCGCGGCAGTCAGACGCTCCTGCGGAGACGATCTCCTGAGACGTTCAGAAAGGGATCGGTGAAGGCTGTCATCTCTAAGACGCCTGTAACATGGATGTTTGGGTTTCCAGGCAGATCTGCACAATTAAGGCATTGTGCGGCGGCTCCTGTTAAAAATGAGCAGCCAGAAAGCTTCAACCAAAGGAATACCGTAGAGCTTTAGAAATGTCTGTAATATTCACAACAAAGGCTGGTTTGACACTGTCTGATTGTTTCACACCTCTTTGTACAAGTCTTCCTTGTGCTGCTCTGAGCAAGATATCCATCCCCGGCTGGAGGGGAGACGCGGCAAATTTTATCACGCAGCATCGTGAAGCTGGGGAAGGGTCTGGAGCACAAGTGCTGTGAGGAGCGGCTGAGGGAGCTGGGGTTGTTCAGCCTGGAGAAGAGGAGGCTGAGGGGAGACCTCATCGCCCTCTACAACTGCCTGAGAGGAGGGTGCAGTGAGGTGGGGGTCGGTCTCTTCTCCCAAGTAACAAGCGATAGGATGAGAGGCAATGGCCTCAAGTTGCACCAGGGGAGGTTTAGATTGGATATTAGGAAAAACTTCTTCATGGAGAGGGTTGTCAAGCACTGGAACAGGCTGCCCAGGGAAGTGGTGGAGTCCCCATCCCTGGAGGTATTTAAAAGCCGGGCAGACGAGGCGCTCAGGGCCATGGTTTAGTGGCGGACTTGGTAGTGTTAGGTTAACAGTTGGACTTGATGATCTTAAAGGTCTTTTCTAACATAAACGATTCCGATTCTGTGATCGCTGTCAGCGTGATGCTCTGTGGTCTGGACACTTGCCTGCCCGAGCACTGGCTAGAGATTATTAGCCATTTGATTGCAAGCTGGAGCAAATGTTTAACGCCATCCCAAAGAAGGAGAGTTGCTAAATGCTCTCCTCCACCAAAGCCATCCTGTGCTTTCAAGCTCAGAGGAGAAACGCACAAAAAAAGGAGCTATTGCATCTGTGCTGGGAAGAAAAGGTGTGTGTGGGAAGGTTGTTCTGGATGCCCTTTCCCTGATTGTTTCCATTTTCCAGCAGGGCCACATTTTGCTCCTGAGCTGTGAAAAATCTTGGCGCTGTGTGAGGTGTGGCAGATGGAGGAGCGTGGGGTGCCGGCGCGGTGGGAGGGTCTGGCGGCTCAGGGTTTGCACAGGGGAGCTCGAGGGGGAGAGGAGCACGGGGCCAGGCTGGGAGACGGGGAGTAGCTTCTCCTGGACAAGAAAGAGTCTGAGCTTTTCCGTCTCTGCCCGACTCGAATGCACCCGTGAGCTGGGCAGCTGCGAAGGGGTGCGTCGGGGTGCCCTTCCCCAGCCAGCGCAGCGTGTGGCACCCAGGGCAGAGCGCGTTTTGCTGTGCGGCAAAGCTGCTCTGACCCAGCACAAACCTCCAGCTGTGTCGCCCGTGCAGCAATGCCCCCACCCTTTACCGCTGATTTTCTCCCCTTTCTCTTCCTTAAAATTTCCCGTGAATGTTGGGCAGGAGCATCTTTTATGGAGATGCAGTCATTTTGAGTCCTGCTACTCAGACTTCAAGCTGTGTCAAGGACAAAACCAGGTTTAGTAGATTTTTCCTTTTTCGTTTCTAATTTCTCTGGGTTTGTGATAATTACTTTGTGCCTGTTTTCCGAGTGCATACCCTTTAACGCAGTTATTTTCAGGTCTGTTTGCTGCATGTGTATCAGAGGGGTACTGCGGTACCAGGTGAGGCAGGTGGAAAGAAGCCAGAGTGTTAATTCTAACGCTGGAAATCTCTTCATTAAAAGTTCAGCAGAGATCTTCAAATGCTTTCCGAATAGGCCATCTGTCAGCTGAAAGACGGACCTGTCTGGGGAGTCACGGAGAGAGACCAGGGCGGTAGTGAGGGCACTGATTCTGATTTATTATTTTTTTCAGACCTTAAACGCCTCCTGGATGCTTTCCAGTCTCTGCCCTGGAGACCCCCCAGCCCCAAGGCCAGAGCATGGGGGTCAGATGATGAAGTAAGCCTTCGCTTCTTCTACTTCCAAACAAGATACACCCAGTATATAAAATATACTTTAAAAAGGGAAAGAAGTAGATTTGAGATGTAAACCTAAGTGTGAGTGAGTACCAGAAGGAAGGGAGTAGCGTGAATTGTACCCTGTGCCAGAAGATGCCCCAAGTAGCCGTGACCTTCATGGTCATGACCTGACAGGTGATCCTGGTGGATGCGAATAAGCTGTGAGGATCATTTGGATGCCATCTCCCTAATTAAACTGAGGTTTTTTTAATGCTCTGCTGAAATGCCAGTTGGAAATTGAAGAGGAAACTTTGTTCTTTAGAAACAGCCTATTGCATCTGCCCCATCCTCTGGGAGGAGATGCTACTGGGTGCGTTGATGGAACCTTTCCCTTAGGAGCCTGTTTTAGAGCTAGCGGAGTATGGAAAGCGGATGGCAGAAAGAACAGAGCGTAATTTAGCATCTCTTCATCGTTCTCCAACACTGGCGTGTGTCGTGGCTCATGTCTGGCCGGGGGCTGCAACCTTTTGTGCTGTGCTGTAGTGAAGTGTGAGTGCCAGTCCTGCGCCCCAGCCTGCTCCTCGGCTTTCGCGCTCCAGTGTGATGAGCGAGTGCGTGGTTATTGCTGTCTGATAAATGTTACGCTCCGGCTGCTAGCAAATCACAGGCAATGTTCTTCCTCTCTTCTTCTCACATATTTTATTGAGAGGCATACCTTGCACGTTGGAGAGAGAGGTGGAAAAAATTACAGGGTGTTTATTGCAAGAAGATGTTTTCAAGTAAATTATATTCTGAAGGTGGAGGTCTTTGGATTCTTGACCATGTAATAAATCTTTGTCGAAGGATGAAGCAGGCTCTCGGCAGAAGTCAGAGGGCTGGCCTTCTGGCAAATATTTCTGTGCGAGATTCTTATTTGTGACTACTAATAGAGCAAAGTGGTGTCTCATTCACTGGAGATGCAAAGTCTGATCTCATTTCTGTGTGTTACATCTTCCTCTCCTAGATGCTGTTCCTTCTCCACAAGTCTCCTGGAACCCTTGTACTGGTATTTGCTATGGGGCAGGTGGAGCATCTCCAAGTTTTCTTCCTGTCCATTAAAATCTTGACGTGTAGCTGCATCTGCCGTGAGCGGAGCTGCCACGCTTAGTTGTGAGCACGTTCTTTGGAGTTGTGTTTGCATAATGGTGGCTTTTAACTCTATGCCCGCCTTCTGAAAACTCCTGAGTTACGTGACCGCTGCGCGTGCTGAACGGCGAATTCTTGTGTGCGATTGTGGACGGTACCGTCCTGCGCTTCACCTCTGATCCCTGTGGATTTCCCCAGGGATGTGGGGGAATTCTCCCTCCTTTCTGTCTAACTAAATAGGTGGTTGCTTTTTGGTGCAATCGCCTTTGAATTTGGGGACGAGGAGAACGTTACCAGTGATGTTGCACTGCGATCGTCGCCTTCTTGCCAACGGACAGCGGGGAGGTTGCTGGCTGGCAGTAGGGATTTTGGTGTGATAAACATCATGATTATAATCCTTTGGGATAAGGAACAGCCCACCGTTCTGTGCACAAGTACCATATCTGGTCCATATACGTCTGCAGTAACCACAACAAAGCGGTGCTCTTTCACTCTCCAGTAGAGTTACAGGGGGTGTGAGCTATCCCTCCTCCTCGCTGCTCTCTAATTACAGTTGTTTTTTCTCTCCGGCACCTTAGAAGCTGTCAACCTACACAACAAGACCCTTGCTCTTCAGATGTGAATTTATTTCTTCCTCCCAGCATCACCCCTTTGTCACTGGGCTGGCCAGTGTTGAACAAAAAATACTTTCAAGCCCAGTGGCTTTCTCGAGGTATTCTGAAGATGCTGAGCTGCTATTGAGACTTTTTTTGCTTAATCTCATTCTCTATCACAATGTGATTTTCTTCTTATAATATAATTGACGTGAGTCTTGTCCTGCAAGAGGAGTATAGTCTGTTGGATGCTTCGGTTCAGAAGTTCAGTACTTCTGGGGTTTTGTTGCTTTGTTTTGGGCTGCCTCACTGCCATGGTTTAGGAAAGATAATTTGGTGTCTGTTTGCTGGGGTTTTAATGCCTGAGCTTTCGGTAGGGCAATTATTAAACAGATTTCAGGGGCTGTCTGGAAATGTGCTGCTTGGTGAGAGTAGGAGATTTAAAAAAATTTCTTCAGCACCTTAAAAATATATATCCAGAGCAGTATGCAATGAAATTGTTTTCTGCTCCTGTGGATTGGCTTCAAGTTGAATTCTCAGCTCTCCTAATTGCCCATAAAGCGGGGTGGAAGCTTCCGCTTAAACGTTAATAAGCAAACAAACAAATCATGAAACAGAAAGGACGTGAAGACAGGCTACTTACTTATAAATCTGAATTTTAAAGCCAATCTCCCTACTTTAAGCCTGTCCACTGAGTTTTGCACTTGTAGGGTTGGTACCTGAGCTGTAGTTGTTCTGCAGCCCCAGAATTACTCACCAGTACAAATTAATTAACGCCGTCTTCCCAGAAGTGCTCTGCCATCAGCAGCAGCATCCACGGTGATGCTTAATGCCTCAAAGGCAAAAGCAAAGCGAACGGCGCGTTGTCCCTCTCGGTCTGTTCTGGGGTGGTGCCAGACGTGCGGGGCAGAGGGGTTGATGCTGGTCTTCCTCGTGTGGGGAATCTGACGTTAAACCAGGGTGAAACTAGGGAAGGGGGGAGCCATGGGGGTAAAAAACTAACGTGCGCCAGGGCGGAAAGAGCAAAGGCACTAAGAAGAAAACCTGCTGCAGTCAAACACTGCAAATAAAAGGTGATAAATAACAGAAGTAGCCTGAAATCCTGAGGTTAGGGGGTTGGGTGGTGACGCCTGTTACTGCGAGGAAGCCCTTGCAAAGGGGTGACGCAGCTCTTCTGGAACTACCCCCTTTAAGCAGCGGCAGTGGGTTGCGTACTGAGCTTGTGCTCTGTATCATCTTTTTGGGGGGGGTGGGGGATGCAGTCTAAAATTTTGCCTGGCATTTCTCCAAGGTTTAGACTATGTTCAAAGCAAGTTTCGACTGTTGCCACACACTATTTCCACCAACTGTCCTGTGATTCTTGTTCCAGCAGCACAAGGCTTGCTTCTTTATCTCCAGCTTAAGGCTTTTATTTTATTTTTCCATGTGTTCCCGCCGTTTTTTTTTTCCCCTCCTACTATATCTTTAGACTCTAACCTAGGGAAAAAAGCTGTAATGCCGCCCAGCCTGTACTTTTGTGAGTGGTGCTGAGGAATCGTGACCAGAGGCTGTTGGGATGCTGGGTTTCCAGTTCGCTGGCCTGAGGATGCCTCTGCCGCTGACACCGACTGCCAGCGCGTCCCTGCGCCGCGCAGGGAATCCTGTAAAGGCACGAAAGCTCCCTCCACCAAAACAGCTTAAAGTAATAAAAAGTACCTAACGAGGGCTGTAACTATACCCCTGTCTTATGGGGGTATTTATTTGCATCACCGAAGTGGTAAAAGAAAACAGCAAATGATACAGTTATGCCAAGGTAAAATGAACTCTCTACTGTAAATTACTTAGAGGCACTTTAGCTGCTTTATTCAATAAATGAGGTTTTCAAGTGCTTAAAACTCTCGTGCAAGGTCAGTGAGTGGAGTTTTGTCTGTCTTGAGGTGTGCTTTTAGCTGCCAAGTCATCCAATGCTCCTCTGAAAACGTGGCCGCTAGGATTTGGGGTCATCCATGACATTTTTGGTATAGCGGTCACGGGAAGGATGAATCCTGGCGACAGTGCTGTTCATCGAACACGGGTCATGAATTCCTTCCTTCCCATTTTGGGGTGACTGTGTTGGGAAAGGACTTTCACCTGATAACGTGCAGGGTTAAACAGGGTTAATGAGCTATCGAAATCTGCTCCTTTGCAGGCAACTTGCAAAGTTGAGCCCTCCCTCGCCTGCCCCTCTGCTGCAGGTGGGTCCAGCAGAGACCTGGCCAGCTCACAGCAGTGGTTATAAAAGTGTTAATGGCAGAGGAGGAAGACTTTTTTTTTTTTTTCCTCTCCCCCACTGCAGCTTTTAAGTTTGGAAAGCATGTGCCTTGATTTTCATATAAAGTAGCCATTGATGTGAGATGCCACGGATAAAAGGCGCTTTTCTTTTTTCTTTGGCATTGAGTCATTGTACAGTTAGTTTTGTGGCAGTGCATTTGTGAATGCGTTTGTGTGTGTGTGCGGAGGGGGGTGTAGAAAAAGGCACTAGCAGCACGCTAGCAGAATAGATTTATTTAGAAACCATTAGATTGTGCTCTATCCGTCGTCTTAATGCCCTCCGCGAGCGTCAGTCAAACTTCTTCTCCTTTGGATTTTCACTCTTACGTACCTTCAGTTATGCCCCTGCACATCTGACAGGACACACTCATGCACTCAGATATGAGGGAGATAAAATTCTTCTGTGCTGCTCTATGCTAATAGCACCGAACCCTCTCACAGCATTGCTGAAAGCTGCATTGTTGTAGAGTTTTGCTCGGGAATGTCGTATAATTACAGCGTTTTGTCCCATCGCCCTCCTTTAATAAAAGTAATGACAGTAATCGCACTTTTCACCTATTGAACTCAGAGTGGATCACAGACGATGGGTAAATATCGTCTTCTCTGATGAAGGAGCAGAGACCCAGGGTGAGGGAACCTTGTATAGCTCCATGGACGGGTGATGATAGGTGAGATGCCCTACCCTGACTCTGCAGCAAAAAGCTATTTTTTATTTAAAAAAAAAAATTAAAGTGATAACATTTAGCTAGAGTAACCGACTGAGCGCTTGCCCGGCTGCAGGCTCAGCCGTACGAAATGCCGTGCTGCTGCTCGGTCTCTCCAGGCACATCTCTTTCCATGACAGCCACCCGGGGGCTTTCCTCCAGCAACAAGCTGCTCGGCAGGCACTGCTCGATATAACATGTGAAAGTCTTTTTTGGGGGAAAGGAGGTCCTTTCAGGGAAAGGGGGGGAGGACCCTTTGACCAGCACTTCTCATTTTTTGGGCTTGCCCCCGCCTGTTTCGCACAACGTCTCACATCCTCTTGCAGTCCGACTGCCGCGTTGCAATGGACTTTCGGTCTCCGCGTCTGCTCCTTTGCAGGCGCGCCGTTTGACATCGAGATGTCCGTGTGTCTGCCTGCGTCGCTCATATCTGTTGATCGTTCTGGCTCTCTGCCTGCCATGGTGGGGAAATATTGAGGTTTAATGGAAGCTTTGCAGCTGACGGCTAAATGGGCTTAATTTTGACGCTGACTTTTTTTAGCAGAAATAACGCATTTGGCTGGCTAATGCTATAGCGTTTCTTGTTTTAACGTTATCAGCGATTTTTGTGACAATTTCACGGCTCCAAAATGTCAACATGTTACATTTCAACTCAATATGGAGAATGTGTGTTAAATACTGAGTGCCTGTGTCATTCATTCATTCCTATTAACTGCCCGGTGCGAAACCTTGTGCCTGCCGACCACTTCTTGCATATTTAAAAGTATTCCCATATGGTGTCAGAAAGCCAGAAGTGCTTGGAGTGACTTTCCTGGACTCCCCAGGACTCTGCGTTTGTCACCTGCAATGTCGGCGCATGGCTTGTAAGTCTGAAATGCTCCTGCAAACCCGTTTCCATCCCATCAATGGATGGCACTACACCAGCATACGTCCGGAAGCGATGTGATGGGGTGTTTGCGCACTTGACTTTGCAAAAATGCAACTTTTAAACCCATCTTGGGGCGTATGTGTAGCTTTGAAGGAAAGCCCCCTCTGGGGCAGCATTCCTCGCGGCTGTCGGCCAAGTGGCTGAGAAAAGCTTTGCGCCTTGATGCCCATCACAACCTCTTTCTGGCTGAATGGGGGGAAAAAAGCACATTTGAGCCAAAAATATTTCTATACTCCTCACAGCAGCTGGCCTGAGCTCTGTGGTTTATGTTAGTGGTCGTAAAAGGGGCAGCACTTGACTTCACCTAAAGCTTTGGAAAGTAAGCGTGGCTCTAAACATGATGATGCTGATGATGCTGGAGCGTTTCTTATATCCCCACATCATTTTCACCTCTTCTCTGGGTTGTCCTGGGTGGTTTCTCAACGTGAGCTGTGTTTGGCCGGGCTTACAGCCTGATGCGCTGTAATACTCCAATACAGGAGTAAAACGCTTGGGGAAAGTTAAAATTAAGTAAGAACAGGTAATGTAATAGGGCTTGGTCAAAATATTGAGAAAGGTGCCCTCAACTTGGCGACAGGCCTTTAATAAACAAACCGAGATAGTAACAGAACGTGCTGGTTTTATTTTCACAAGAAAATAAAATATTTTTGAAGAAGTTTGCTGGTTTGAGGCCTCCGTGGAAGGATCCGTAATTGCGGGTTAACCGGGTTGGTAAACAGCCCCTTGTGCGGCTCGGCTGTAATTGAGGGTGTGTGGGTCAGGCCGTTTAATTGCTGTCTGCTTGCTTGGAATAGAAACCTCTCTCCACCACCACCGAATCACGCTGGATCTGATTAAGTAAACAAATTGCCAGCCACCGAGCTGCGTGGCGTCCTGTGGGAGGATCCGCTCGCCCAGGACGTGTGGGGCCAGGGGAGCATCCTCGGTCCCTCTCCGCTCATCCGTCGAGAAGGGACCTAAGTAAACTCCGAACGCAATGCCGTGCGAGCCAGTTGTGCTCTTGCTGAAAGATAAAATTAGAAAGTAGAGAAGATTGAGGCAGCTGGGAACGTGGGGGTCCGTGGTCCATCCTGAGCCTCTCCTCCATCATAGCATCGCTTGGCGCACCTCGGCACCTTCCGTGGCTGCTGCTTCCCCAGTTTGTTGGCTCTCCTCAGGGCAAGCAGCATTTACAGAGTGTTTTATGTGTTTCTGAAATATGGACGCTATTGTGCTATGGAAGTCCAATAAAAGTTAAGATTTTCCTACTGAGATTCCAAGCAGGAATGTAAAGAGAAAACATAGCCGTCAGCCTGCTTGTGATGCTGGATTTTACAATTTGATCGCAGCGAGGGTTCTTTGAGGCTCCTGATCCCTGATTCGACGTCATTTGGAAAGAAGGTGCAGTTTATTCCCAATCAGTAAATTAAAATAATAAAAAAAGGATGGCAGGATGTATCTGTGCTTCCTTCTTCTGGCTGCCACCCTAATTTTAATACCCTCTTCATTATTCTTCTTACCTCCTTCTGAATCAGGACTTTTTACTGTGCTTCTCCATATAATTTAGGGCCTCTTCTGAATTTCACAGTGTTCATTTAGAGCCCCCTTAAGCCGTGGTGGTGTGTAGGAAAAAATTAGATTGAAAGAATCTGGGATAATGAATTCATTGAGCCACCGTGGTGCACAGAGGGCATTGCAGCAAAGCCATCATCTCCCAATACCGTAACCCACATGTACTCTGCGCTTTTATTGCTCTTGCTCCCATTGCATTACAGCCAGATTCACCAGTGTGGTCTGGCTGCTCTGGATATTTGTGATGCAAAGCAATTACAAGCCTGGCTGGTTTTATAGCTCCGTTGTGTCTCTGGGATAGCGCGGCTTGGCCGGAGCAGGCCGGTGAATCTGCTTTTTAGGCTGCACGATCTTTGGGGGAGAGACTTCGTATTTGCTCTGTGCGCACACACTTTTCTAATGACGAGATTACAGAGCGTGGCTGGTTTTCAAGATTCCTTCTAACCCGTGAGCTGAGAATTCCTGTTTGGAGATGCTAGCCAGCAGCTGGCGGAAAAAAAAACCATTTGCAGTATAAAATATTGCAAACACGGATGAGGCGGTCTGAGGTTTAGTACTGTTCGGCCACCTCCGACTTTAATTTTGCTGCCCTGTGCAATGTGTTGCTGTATTGGGTTTGCGTGGCAAGGTTTTGGTAGCGGGGGGCTACAGGGGTGGCTTCTGTGAGAAGCTGCTAGAAGCTTCTCCCATGTCCGATAGAGCCAATGCCAGCTGGCTCCAAGACAGATCCGCCGCTGGCCAAGGCTGAGCCCATCAGCGATGGTGGTAGCACCTCTGGGATAATGTATTTAAGAAAGAGGGGAAAAAAAAACCCCATGCCCAACTGCAGCTGGAGAGGGGAGTGAGAATATGTGAGAGGAACAGCCCTGCAGACACCAAGGTCAGTGCAGAAGGAGGGGGAGGAGGTGCTCCAGGCACTGGAGCAGAGATTCCCCTGCAGCCCATGATGAAGACCATGGTGAGGCAGGCTGTGTCCCTGCAGCCCATGGAGGTCCACGGTGGAGCAGCTATCTACCTGCAGCCCGTGGAGGACCCCATGCCAGAGCAGGAGGATGCCTGAAGGAGGCCGTGACCCCGTGGGAAGCCCACGCTGGAGCAGGCTCCTGGCAGGACCTGTGGACCCATGGAGAGAGGAGCCCACGCTGGAGCAGGTTTGCTGGCAGGACTTGTGACCCCGTGGGGGACCCACGCTGGAGCAGGCTGCTCCTGAAGGGCTGCACCCCATGGAAGGGACCCACACTGGAGCAGTTCGTGAAGAACTGCAGCCCGTGGGAAGGACCCACGTTGGAGAAGTTCATGGAGGACTGTCTCCTGTGGGAGGGACCACACGCTGGAGCAGGGGAGGAGTGTGAGGAATCCTCCCTCTGAGGAGGAAGGAGCAGCAGAGACGACGTGTGATGGACTGACCGCAACCCCCATTCCCCGTCCCCCTGCAATGCTCGGGGGGAGGATGGAGAAAAATTGGGAGTGAAGTTGAGCCCGGGAAGAAGGGAGGGGTGGGGGGAAGGTGTTTAAAGATTTAGTTTTTATTTTCTCATTACCTTACTCTGATTTGATTGGTAATAAATCAAACTAATTTCCCCAAGTTGAGTCTGGTTTGCCCGTGTCGGTAATTGCTGAGTGATCTCCCTGTCCTTATCTCGAGCCTTTCGTTATATTTTCTCTCCCATGTCCAGTCGAGGAGGGCAGTGGTAGAGCGGCTTTGGTGGGCACCTGGTGTCCAGCCAGGGTCACCCCACCACAGTTACTTTTCAAAAAAGTGCTCTGTATCACATCCTCAGTTCGTTTGAATAAAGCAGGGACTTGGAGAACAAGCTATTTCCTTCTTTAATATACACACTGAAACTGCACAATTACTCCATGGCTCAAACTTGTAGACGTGAAAAACTATCCAGCAGAGAGAGAAAATTTTCCAGATGAGAAATAGTGGCTGTTTGGTTTTTTTTCCCCTCCCTTGATGGGTTTGTGTCTGGGCATGATTTCAGTCCTTCCTTCCTATTTAGTGGACCAAATGTTCAAGTGGGTGTGAAACCTGCAAGGAAGAAAAGCAAGCGGAGAGCAAAATAAGTGTGGTGTTGCGTGTGTGACACTGTGTGGCAATGTCTCAGCATAGCTACCTCCAGGAAAGGCTCCTGGTGGCAGCAGTAGGACATAGAGGAGGAGGAGGAGGAGCGTTTTCAAAGGCACGTAAGTGGGTTGGTAGGTCTCTATAAGGAAGTTCCTTCAGTCTGTATGAGAAAAAAACGTGAGTAGAGCAAATCGACTTCTGGCTTTAACGGGATGTGGAAGGAGCTGGGTGTTCCCTGCCCCAAATTGCTCTCTCTTGGCTGGTTTTGGCCAGAATATTGCCAGGGGTTCTGCAGGCCGTGTCTCATGGAGGGACTAGGGAGTGTGCCGCTCTTCAGCTAATGGGGCATCTTCAAGGCATACATGAAGTGCATGTGTTGCAAGGTTGGATGTCCTAACGTGTGGAAAAAAAGAAAATTTTTTTTTTGTATGTTTTTTCCTTGGGCAAATGTTAGATAAGTGACTTATAGATGGTCTTCTAAATGCCAGTACCCAGTAGGGTAAGAGAGGCAAGCCCAGCAGTCTCAAGGTTTCCTCCTCTGCTGTTGGTGCTCCTACAAATCCACACGAAAGAGCAAGCAGGAGGAGAACAAGTCTGTATGCAGTGGTGTCAGGGGCTGTGGTGTCCCAAAAGCAGCCTGAGTTTTGGAAATGAGGAACATGAAGGTCCATCCTTTCCCTCCCTGGCTATGGGTGGTAAGTCTTTCCAAAGGAGAAGGTGCTGCAAAGCAAGGAGGGGTTTTTTGGCAGTCCTAGGGCTTAATACCCTACTTGTAGTTTAGCAATTTTCATACTATAGTTTGTTTTGGTTTTTTTTTTTTTTTTAAACTTGAGAAAGGAATTAATTTTACCTAATTTAATGGTCTAAGAGTTGGGCACCTGTTCAAAATTCCCCGAAGCAGGAGCTGCCGGAGGGTGAATCAGCCCATCTGTCTCAGACACCTATCTTGGATGGGAAGGGTCCCTCTCCGTTTCTCCACCGACTGTGCAGGGAACAGGCGACTGGCTGTGACCTTTGGTTTTGAGATAGCTGAAGTCAGGCAAATCTACCCCAAACAGAAAACAGTCTGCTGTCCTCTGCAGCAAACAGAATTAGATGTCCTGATGGCATAGACCAAGGAAAAAAAATAGGCGACATTAACGAACACCAGATTTGCCACGTGAATGAACAGGATTTTTGTTCCTTGGTCAGAAGAGCAAATAACCATGATCTTTCTCAGACAGAACCCAAACTTTGACAATGGAAGGGGGGAAAAAAGCCATGTGAAGTTCTTAGTTCTTGGGAAACAAGCAGAAAAATCTGAGCCACTGGGGTTTTCTAGGTTTTTTTTTTTTTTCCCTCTCCCTGCTTGTTCTGGTTTTGACCCTGGTTATGCAGTTTCCTGTTTATTACAGAACGGGTGGGTGTCTGCATGTTGTACCTGCATTTGCTCCAGACCCTACACGCTCTCTGCCCGTTGCTGGGCTCCTGGGTGACAGCGGCACGTTAGTTCTGCAATGCAAGTTCTGCAAACCGGAGTCCTGGGTACGTGCTGTCAGGTTTATTATTGTTATGGCCCAGGTTCATTATATTAAAGGCCACCTGGGGCCAGGACAGCCTGTTTAATAGTATTTGTCATTGCTGCTTTTTGGTGTGTTAGATATTGTTTGTGTTCTGGCTTTTGTTTTTTTAAAAAAAAGATAATTTCATAGTTTTAAGCTGGCATAAACATATTATAATAATTTTTCTCTTTGTACTTTTGGTCAGAGCTGCTGAAAGTTTCTTGGCTGAAATTTTGTGACCGTCCTGGCGAGAGGGGTTGCTCCAGCAGAGTCTCTGATGTCTTTCTGCCTTGCTCTGAAGTCAGATCAAGGGAATAACCCCCGTGTAACTCGGGCTCATGAATCCAAACCAAGATGCAGGTCAAGGAGCCCATCCTAATGTTTGAAAAGTCAGGGCTAAGCTCGTGTTACGGACTTGGCCCACTGGAAGGTGGAGATAAATGTTTGTGTTTCCACTGGAAGGGCTGAGGGTTTTCCTTCCCGCGGCGGATGTGCGGCTCTGCGCGGTGCGTGCCAGGCAGCAAGATGCTTGGCCAATGTCCCGCCGCTCCCTTCGCCTGCTTAATTCATTGCTTTCTAACAGCGCTGCCACCCCGCCTGCCGTGACTTCTGAAATTCAAGCCCTTCTCTTTGATTACAGAAACACTTTGAAATTTTGCCCTCTTTGAGAGAGATGCTAAGGTGTCTGCAGAGGAAAGAGGGAGGATTATGGATTTGTCTGGAAAATGCTTTTGCTTTCGGCTTATTTTTCTTCCTGAGTAAATAAATATCTTACTAGTGTTACCGGCTGGGGATTGAAGAGCAGAAGACTAAATAAAAGCCCAGAAAAAACCATATATTCTCCTCATCATTTTATTATGCCACAACAATTTACAGAATACCTACATTACGCATGTGGGATGTATCCTTAAAGAGCCGTTAAAATTGATTCTGCATCGTAATTAAGCTGTCACTTTGTTTTGTTCTTGATTAAAGGTATTTTGTACCGTACTTTGCAAGCGTCTTGGGGGGCAGAGCATAAAACAATGAGTCTTTCCAGATACAGCGCGGGACGTGGATGCTGCGGTCTATTGATGCTCTGACACCAATCTCTCGGCACCACCACCTTCTCGCTTGGGTTGTTCTGACTTGAGTTGCCACCCTGGTAGTCCCTGGTGTCTTTGCCACTCACTTTTGGCACCCGACAGCAGTTATCACGTGCATGTTACTCCCATTTCTATTCCCATTGAGAGGACCATACCCGAGGGAGCTCTCAGCTCTCTTTCGAAATGTTTGGCGTCACAGAGGTTTGTGTTCAGAAGCAGACACACCTTCACAGGACCTTTTGAGAGCAATTTGGGGGGTATCATTCAATTCTAGACTCTATTCTTGTTCCCCTTGAAGTTAACGACAGCCTTTCTTGCCGCTGTCCCAGGGCTGGATTGGGCCCTTACAGAGCTGGTGGTAACGTGGAAGACAACTCTGGGTGATGTTTGTTCTGCTTAAAATATGGTTTCTTTAGTCTAAATTTCTTACATTTGTCTCCTCATTCTTTTATCGCTAGGAAGCTATTAATCTAAAATAAGATTTTTGTTTCTTAGGAATTTGCCACCTCTGCCCGTTTCCTACCTCAGGCTTTCAACTTTTGTTCAAGATACAAAAATTGGTGTGAATAGGAAACAGCCCGAAGGAATAGTAGGCTAAATTTCAACCTAATATAACTCCGTTTTTTTACAATCAGCAAAGTTAAATCAGGACTAAATTGCGATTAGTATTTTATGTTTGTGAGACTTGCTGTTTTTTCTTTGAAGACCGTGTTTTAGAAAATCCTGAGTGCTCAGGATGGGAAACACCTTCGTAGTCACTTCTCTAAAATTTTACTCGTTCATTTCTCATTAAATCTCCGCATCCGTGTTATGGGTGTTTTGCTGATACATCACGATGCGTACAGTTAGTTTCACAACTCCATCAGATACCTTGTCTCATACAGTTAATTGCAGTTAATACTGTTCTGTGGGAAGACAGGAGATGTAAACTCCAGTAGACTGTTCAATACCTAAATTAAGTATAACCATATATTTTTCCTGTCGGTTGATACTTCCAGGTTCCCTGACAGACAGTTCTTATTTTTTGGTCTAAGCAAAGCCTAAATATTATTTTTTAGGAACAGTTAATTGACTGCATCTGTAATTGAAGGAGTAAACTGAATGGACCAAATTCTACCGCAAGATTAATGCTATCCTCTATCAAGAAATCTGCTGCTCTTTACCCATTTTCCAAACACACACATGTTGCTGATTCATAGATGAAAATATTTGTTGTTAAATTAGTGATTATTTTCAGGAGTTTTTGACATTCATCTGTGTAGGTGGTCCAGAAATTCCTTCTAGTCATCAGACAGGCAGCAACTTTGCAGAACTCCTTTAATGTGCGTGCCACAGAAACTGAAGAGCTTT
This sequence comes from Balaeniceps rex, assembly GCA_013401315.1. NCBI lineage: Eukaryota > Metazoa > Chordata > Aves > Pelecaniformes > Balaenicipitidae > Balaeniceps > Balaeniceps rex. The sequence goes on along the minus strand of VYZW01027926.1, from coordinate 171,813 downwards.
GTTGTTAGGTTCAGCAACGTATCTCCCACCCTTTGGGCCAATTTGGTGCACACATGCTCTTGAAGGATAGGTCTGAGTCTTCCTGGAGCCCTTCCTTCCTCAAACCCCCATAAGAAGAGTTGCCCAGTGAGAGGCGGTTCTGGGCAGGTCCTTCAAGCACCAATGAACAGGAGCAGATTTGTTGAGAATCAGGCTCTGGAGAATTCCACAGCAGAAATATCTCGTGGGACATATAAAATGAATGCAATGGATACCATAATTAGTGGTATTGCTTCAGGCTCTCTGCAACCTCAGGCAGATCTTCCAATACATTGGTTTGTGCAGGAGGTGAATTCGCTGTCATGGTATCAATGGGTTGGGTTTGCCCGACCTGTGTTGGATCATCAGAGCTCTGGTGATCGCAATCTCGGGGTGTCTCTTGCTTGCGTCTATGTGCTTGGTCACATCTGTCTCTTCCCGCCAGATGTATTTCTTCTCAGCCGCCAAACTTCTGTCTTTTTGGGAACACGTCATCATGAGAGCTATCCTGCCTGGAATCTCTGATGCTTTGATAACAGGAGCGTTAATTAATCCTACAAACACTGTTATTAGCTTTTTGTCTTGTCTGTTCCAATCAGTCCCTAGCAATAACCAGAGAGACTGCTCTGTGCTCCCCTCACTTTTTTTCTCCTACCCTTTCATTTCCATCCCCGAGGGTTGGGTAGGGTTACGACTGACCTGAGCAGTGTTTCTTCAGACAGGAATTTTCAATGGACCCTGGGCCTTGAGTCTTCCTCTCCTTTTTTTCCTATAATCCTCAGAATATATCAGTGCAGCTCTAAAGGGCTTAGAGGTGTGTTTTGGGATGGTAGAGCACAGATGGTCTCCTTGGTGCAGATCTCCCAAGGCCTGTTGGGTGTTGTTGCTGCCCATCTGCTCCCCTTTGGCGAGGACAAAGTAGCCCTTTGTCCTTCTCTAAATAGCATTTCTTGATGGATGCCAGAAAAAAAGCCCACCCTGGCCCTCCAGCTTCTCTGGGTCCGACATCTCCAAACCCAACATGGGACTTGCCCCTCCTGGTCTGCCTCGAGGTGTTTCCAAGAGCCCTGTTCCTGCGATGGCACCAACCGCCACTAATGCTGATGCTTAGTGCGGAGCTCACCTGTGTGCACAGTGGAATAATAATGAATATCCTCTCCAAAATGTTTTGCGGTGTTGATTTTACTCCTTCCTCATCTTTATGGTGTACTGTGCAAGTGTTCTTGCTCCCCGACTGCATCGCCATGAGCGCCGTGCCTGATAAACATTTCTTTTGCCTTCCGCGCGCCTCCGATCCCTTGGGTGGCCAAACAAGGTCCTCTGATGCATCCTTTGATATTCCATGTTTATCTTATGGAAATGAGTCCTCCTGAAATGGACTGGTTCTTTCTCTTGCCATGTTTCCCAGCTGTCTTTCTGGATGATTTTTTATTTCCCATTGTCCCTGGGGCTGTTCAAAGGCTTCTTTGGAGTCTGAAATCCCTGCCTGTGTCTCTGAGCAGAGAAAGCCAGAAGACCGTACCTGATGGGTCATTATGATTTACTCTGAATTTTGACGCCTGGTGTGTGTTCTCCCATGCTGCCCTTGTGTGTAACACAAGCCGGAGTGCTCTGGGCCAACGCTGTGTTTTTCTTTTTTTTTTTTTTTCTTTTCCTTTTTCCTTTGTGTGTGTTATGCTTGATTTGATATTCAGACCTCACTCAGTTCTCTTTGGCTGCTCCTTCTGAAAAAGAAAAAATTGTTTTAAGAAGCTTGTGACTGTGGGTTTTTCAGGTAAATACGTTGCTTTCCTCATTTGGAAAGTGTGATTTGAACTTTAAAAATAAATACAGATGATCTCTGTTTCCTAAGTGCTGACAATGGAAAGGCCTGGTAGTGACACGAATAGTTCAGCTGGTCGTCTTAAAATTATCTACTCAATAAAGATAAGGTTTGTGGCTTTTTGAACGTGCAGTATTTTTATGGAAATAAATGTGGGTTTAAAGAGTTGAAACCATAACAAGTTAAAATAGATACAGCTAGTGGATGGTGGCTTCTAGATATCAGAGGTAGCTCAATAGAAAATAATATTTTTCAAGTTAAGGATTCATAAGTTGTTCCTACTGGTGGGGAGTGGATTGTCCCTGCTAAAACACAAATTAGCCCTGTTTTGGGGCTAATTTGATTCCCACTTGTGTCTGACGGCATCACTTCATCCACTTCCCTGGGACTGACTCTGCCGTTCTGTCACAGCCTCTGTTTGGTTTTTAAAGGCGGATTTGCCAGAGAAATGTTTTTCTCCAGCTTCCAAGATACTGAGTTTGTGATTAACAATGAGCAGGACGCTGCTTTCTTTTGTCAATTGTCCTTGTCTTAAGTAAAACCCACTCAGGTCCTGTGCAGCCAGCAGAGAGTGGAGAGCGCAGGTGCTGCCATCGGGAATGGGCGATTTCTGTTTTCTCAGAGGATGGGCAGCAGGGGATCCTAGATATCCTAGTTTGGAAAATGTTCAATTATTAGTGACACATTCACAGTATTTTTCTTTAGTCTAGAAATAATATTGTAGTTTAATTGGTATTTTAATTTTTGCGTGTCTCAGTGCATCTACTTTATGTTAGCTGGCTTTGCAGTGTCATAAAAGTAAGGCAAACAAAGTTAAGCAAGCTAAGAGGACGCTTGTTTGGCTATGCACGCGTCATGTGCTGGGGTGGAGACATCCAGGAAAGAGGTGGTGGAGAAGTGGCTGGACAAGGAGGTGGAGGGGTTGGCATTATCATAGAATCGTAGAATGCTTTGGGTTGGAAGGGACCTTTAGAGGTCATCTGGCCCAACCTCCCCGCAGTGAGCAGGGACATCTTCACCTAGAAATTATCATGGAGGTTTGATTGTTGCTTGTAGCCTGTTGGCTTGTGAAAGCTCTGGCGACAGTATGATATGTGCTTGGAAGTCACGAAGCAGAAGGGCAGCTGACATACCTTGTCCTTCCTCTTGTGGGTTTACCGAAAGAATGTTTTGAACAGCCTGCAGCTTCGGAGGAAAGCTTTCTCGTGCGTTCATTTCCTGGCTTGTTTTAATGGTCTCAGTAGGAGGAAGAACTTGGTGAGCAGGACACAAGGTAAATGTGATAAGGTCAACTGCTGATGGAGAACACTTGATCTGTCAGCTACTGTTCTTGAACTTCTATATACATCTCGCAGTGCACAATCCCTCTTTGTTATAGGATAAAATTGGTTACAGGAAAAGGGTGTTTCCATGAAGAGCAAATGTCATGTCTGGCTGTGTTGTGCTGACCTCCGTACAAGCTGACGTGGATGTTCCCCGCTTCCTTGCTCCTTCTGCCCTCAGTGTTTCAACCAATGCTCAACCCAAAGCAATGTTTTGCTTCCAGCTGTGCATCAATCAGGTTGTTCTACGTGGCGCATAAGTTCCCTAGATATATTGGGGAAAAAACCAAGGGTTAAAAATTATTTCCAATTCAGTAATTCAAAAGGGGTATTTCCTACCCCTTAAAGAAAAAAACAAAACAAACAAAAGAAAAGAGGGCAGCCTCCTCCCAAAACCAGACTCACCTTACCTGTTCCAGGCGGCTGGTTGGGAATGGAGCCCTCTGCGCCCCGACAGCGACTGTGAGCAGGTAACACGCGGTGGTGCAAAGGGGATAAGCATGGAAAAGCTCTCCAGCTGACTCCAGAGGCTTCTAATTAAAAAGCTTAATAGGAAGCAAATGAAATGAAATAGAAAATTCAAAGGGTGTTAAAGAAAGCCCTGGGTGAAATTTCAAATGGATGGCCTTTCGCCCCAAATTTTGTAGGAAAAAGGCTTTAATGTATGTCCTGGTTTGAAGCTTCTTTTTCATTGCAGGCAGAGCTGGATTTTCCATTGAGCATCATCCTAAGAGGGCTGAAGGTACCAATCCCAGCACCTACTGAGTGAAAAGGGCCCAGCAGATCTTCCCAGACACTTAGTCCTGAGGTATCCGAGCAGAAGGGGGGTTTCATTTGGTTTGGTTTTTTTTTTTTTTTTTTTTTAATTTTTCTTAAAAAAGAAGCCAAAAAGCCACTTGCTTTTCCTCAGGAATTTG
>VYZW01027926.1:88550-167652 GCA_013401315.1 Balaeniceps rex | reverse complement strand
TTTTGGTTTGTTTTTTTTTTTTTTTTTTTTTTAAATTCTCTTAAAACAGCAGGCAAACAGGCATCTGCGTTTCATCCAGAATATTGTCTGTTTGTTTGGAGAATTTGGTATGGCTTAAAGTCCAAGTTTTCTTTGGATCAGGCCTTTAGGATTTGGTTTGATTTATTTCCAGTGACACCACTGAAACGTAGCTTCCTTCTTTTTTTTCCATCTCTGCCGACCTGCTAAGTTAAAATAAACATGATGTTTTGATGTATTTCTTTATTTATTTTAGTTACTGCAGAGGCAAGAATGTGGAGTGAGAAACTTTGATTAAATTTTGAGCGTAGTCAGATTAGCTAGGACACGTGCCAGGCGGCTTTGGTGCCCTTGTTTCTTGGGATGTTTGAGTTGTGTTTTTAGGCTGGTTCTTCACGTTCGTCTTGGAGTCCTGAGCAAAGTGAGCTTTATTACGGCCATGTCTCCATCCGCACTGCGCAGGCAGGTTCGACAGGACCGCGGAGGTGGTGAAATGAGCCTTTGGCACCGCAGTGAAGCAGTTGCACTCTTAAAACAGACCAAGACAGTGATGGTCTTGCTGAGCATGGGTGTGATTTTTGTTTCAAGCGTGTTGCTAAATGGGAAGGAACGTGGTTATATGCCACTGCAAAATTTCATCCATTCTCAGTTGTTGCTTGTTTCTTGCTGGGGTGTTGAGGTATTTCTAAGCTTGGATGAACGGTGTACCCATGTGATATACAAAAGCAAGGCATCCTGGACACTGCGGATTTAAGGAACTTGACCAAATTCATGCACAGAATTTAGTTCCTATGCCGGGAATGTAACCCATCCTACACACCCAGCCTTTGCAGTTGCTCTGCACTCACAATTGTGAGTCTATAAATTGCAATGAACAAAGATGACCCGTTTTGTCCCCCAGCTGCATTGCTTTAGATGTTAAAAAAAAAGGCTGCAGCTCTTACACACTCCTGAGCTGCAGCACGGCAGGCTCAGGACTGCTCAGGATGTCCCCGCCAGGCACATGGCTGCTCCCATGTCCGTGGGTCCCTAAGGGCTGCTTGCAGGCAGTGCGCGAGCGGGTTTTGGGGCACGCTGACATAGCGAGTGTCCCTGGTCCATCCATCCTACCCCGGTGCTGGTGGCCAGAGCGTGCTGTGCTTTCAGTCTGGGGGTGTGCAAAGGTGGAGGGGCTGGTTTTGAAGGTGGCCTCGGGACAGCCCAGCATGGATGTACCGGAGAGCTCCTGGGAAAGGCGTATTTGTTGCAGAGCAAATGACGATGAGTGTTGCGTTGAACATAAACACCAAGGTTTGCTGGTTTTGGCAGCTGGAGATGAAACTCGTTGGGAGCTGCAAGCGGCGACCGGTGCTGTGACAGAGCTCCTGCCTCTCTGCTGCTCGTGACTCAAAGCATCCAGGTTTTGCTCCAGGCAAGAGCTTCTCCTTTTCTCTTGCTGCTGGCTGCTTCTGCCCACGTAGTACAATGCAGAGTGCGCAGCAAGCTTGGAGGACTAGCGAGGAGGGATAATATAAACCCGTTTTGGTTTAGGTACTGAAATCTTTTTGACTTTTGGGAGCCAGCCCATGGTCCTGGAGCGAGCAAGGGTCCTCTGATATTATTTGAGTTGAACTGAATTTTGAATAACGCTGTGCCAGTGTAAGGGGTGTGGGGTGATTTTTGGGAGGATGTACTGTGAATAATAATATTTTGCCCTCATTTAACCTCTTTAATCTATCGATTAAAAAAAAAAAAACATTTTGCATGTTAATGAATTCACACAGCAACCAGGAAGGAAACAACCAACTAGGCTTGGGGAACAAATGTGCACAGAAAACAGCTGCATAATGTGGATCGAGGGGGGCATAACGTAATTTATCCAGGTTAGGAATTCCAGCAATTTTGCACATGTGAAAAAGAGATGGGGAAAAGTTAATTGGCTTACTCAAAGCCTCAAAATTCAGAGGAGAGTTTGGGGTTGTGGCCCCTGAACTTTGTGCTTAGATTTCTGAAACGGATACCCTTGGATGGTCACCAAGCTGAAGGATCCATGGATCTCTGCTTGTTTCTTACCTTTCAAATTCAGCCCAGTATAAAGGAGTTAGTGGGAAAAAAAGGAAATAAATTCAATATACATTATATATATTTTTTTTTTTTTTTTTTTTCTTTTCTTGGAGGACTCCCTCTCTTCAGGAAAGTCCTTCTACAAACATCCATGAGTAACAGGTGTTGCAAACTGTAAGAAAGCCGGCTGTTTGCAGCCACGCTATTGCCAGCTACACTTCATGTGCTTCCTTTTTTCACTGTATTTCCCCAAGCAAAAGCCTGGCCCGTCTGCAAGAAGGAGCTGTGCAGACAGCGCATTTCACTTCTCCATGATGTGCTTCTCAGAGGTACCATTGGATGGTCGCATTCCAGAGGGTAGCGGTCAACGGCTCCATGTCCAAATGGAGACTGCTAACAAGTGGTGTTCCTCAGGGGTCCGTACTGGGACCAGGGCTGTTTAATATTTTCATCAATGACATAGACAGTGAGATCGAGTACACCCTCAGCAAGTTTGCAGATGACACCAAGCTGAGTGGTGCAGTTGACACGCCTGAGGGACGGGATGTCATCCAGAGGGACCTGGACAGGCTGGAGAGGTGGGCCTGTGCGAACCTCATGAGGTTCAACAAGGCCAAGTGCAAGGTCCTGCACATGGGTCGGGGCAACCCCCGGTATCAATACAGGCTGGGGGATGAGGGGATTGAGAGCAGCCCTGCGGAGAAGGACTTGGGGGCACTGGTGGAAGAAAAGCTGGACATGAGCCAGCAGTGTGCGCTCGCAGCCCAGAAGGCCAACCCTGTCCTGGGCTGCATCCCCAGCAGCGTGGCCAGCAGGTCGAGGGAGGGGATTCTGCCCCTCTGCTCCACTCTGCTGAGACCTCACCTGGAGCCCTGCGTCCAGCTCTGGAGCCCTCAGCACAAGGAGGACATGGAGCTGTTGGAGCGGGTCCAGAGGAGGCCACAGAAATGCTCCGAGGGCTGGAGCCCCTCTGCTACGAGGCCAGGCTGAGAGAGTTGGGGCTGTTCAGCCTGGAGAAGAGAAGGCCCCGGGGAGACCTTAGTGCGGCCTTGCAGTGCTTCAAGGGGGCCTCTAGGAAAGGTGGGGACAGGCTTTCTAGCAAGGCCTGTGGTGACAGGACAAGGGGTGATGGGTTTGAACGAAAGGAGGGGAGATTTAGGCTGGATAGAAGGAAGAAATGTTTTCCACTGAGGGTGGTGAAGCACTGGCAGGGGTTGCCCAGAGAGGTGGTGGAGGCCCCATCCCTGGAAACATTCCAGGTGAGGTTGGCCGGGGCTGCGAGCAACCTGATGTGGTTAAAGATGTCCCTGCTCACTGCAGGGGGTTGGACTGGATGGCCTCTGAAGGTCCCTTCCAACCCAAAGCATTCCATGATTCTATGATTTTAGGGCCAACAGAGCTGGATAGGGAAGGCTTTATGAGTTGCGGCAGAGTGGAGTTCAAGCTTTTACTCATTTTTCACGGATCGGTAGCTCTTTCAATGCAAGATTTTCCCAAAGTCTTTCCCTTCAAATCCAGGATGCCCAACACCGCGGGCTGTGAACATCTCTGCAGAGGCAGGAATTTGAGTTGGTGCGAGGCAAGGCCGGATAAGCTCTGTATTTATCACCTGGCTCTTCCCCGAGACCTGGGCTGACCCCAGGCAGCTGGGAGAGGCAGGAACCGCCTGTGTAAGCTCATCGGGTTTTTTTGTGATTCTTCTTCCCTAATTTTAAATGTTCATGTGTCACTGAGCCCATGTGGTCCGTGGAGATAAATGCTCAGGGAATCAGTCTGGATTCCCTCCACCCCATCTGTCTTTTAGGAGAGCAGAGCCCAGGGTTTTCACGGCAGGGGAGAGGGAGCGTGCTAGCAAGGGGATGTTGTAGGCAATTCCCGATGGCAATAGTGTCCAATATTTTTCCATTTGGAAATTGCCGAAACCTTTCCCTGGAGGAGCAGGTCTCTGAGATTGAAATCCACGGGCAGTCGTGAGCTTGCTTCCCTTCGCTGCTTTTCAGGGATGTCCCCACAGTCAGTCAACGTATATCGTGGATCTGCAGACTACAAGATAAAAAAAACAGTTTTAAGAGCAGCATAGGACACGTGCAGGTCATACATATTTTAATTATTAATGCTGGATTACCCCTGTGACACTTTATGGGGAAAATGGGTTTTGATAGGGAATTTGAAGAAAAAGTGGGGATTGCCTGACAGCATTTAACTTGCTTTAAAAATTCATATATAAGTGCTGTTTGTGCATGAGATTATTTCTGTTTATCATCTTTCTGATAAGGATTATCTTAATTATCACAAAAGGTAGTGTGCAGTGTTGGCCAGGACAGGGCTGAGTCTGTAATTTGCCCTGGCTTTACTTTATTAAGGTATTTGGGCAGAGAAGCTGTTGCTCCAGCCTAAGAGAGGAATGTTCTATGTATTCTTTCTGCAGGCAGCTAACTGATTTTTTTCAGGGTAATACTTTGAACCTTGCTATGGCGATAAACACAGTTTGAATCTTTCTCAGAAACGTAAATGTTTTACAGACACACGGATGATTTGTTCAAGTCCTCTCTCGAATAATTTATTTTTTCCTCCCAAGACCTGTTCACAAGAGTTGTTGTTGGTTACGGAAGAGCCTGACTTTGCTTTGAGGAAGGGCTTGAGAACAGGGTTTGCTCAAACCCCCATAGGGCTGTGGCTTCCCTGGGAAGCACTCTATTAAAGATGAAATCAGAGTAATTGTGGGCACTGGTTCATCTGTTGTGACCCTGTTTTGGGGACCCAGGTGTGACAGATTTTTGGGGAAAGATTCGGATGCTCTGACAAGGCGATTTGTTTTCCAGAGACTTTTCTAGAGGATTATACATCTATAGGCTTGAAACTCGTCTCTGAGTTACAGCTGGCCTGCAACATCCCGTAATACTTGGAGGCAATCAGCTAGTTTTTAAGGTGAAAATCCTTTAAAATGTCCAATTTTTTGCATTTTTGTGGTCTGGTCTCATGATTCCTCACTTGATGTCTAATGCATGTGCTGCTCGTGTTATTTATCCGCAGCGCAGTGCTGCCCCGGCGCCTCGGGCAGGGCTCCAGGTCTGTCGAGCCTCCCGCAGTGTTTGGGAGACTCGGGCTTTTCTTTGCCTGTCTCACGCTCCCTGCGTGGCACTGGCATCGGCCGCGGCTCCGGGTGCCCATATGCCAGGCTCAGCTGGTCGGCGGATCCGAGATCCTCCGTGTCCTCTGCATGGGCTCTCCAGGCTGGAGGGAGCAGCGGTCGCCCAGCGCTGAGCGCGGACGCGCTATGTGTGTCGCATCATGTGCATCCTGGTGGCTGTGAAATGCTTTTTAAATTTTTATTTGTAAAAAGTCCCCCGATAATGTAGCGAGGGCGATGACTGATCACTCGATGTGGGGCTGCCAGCGAGGGGCTGTGCTCCTGGTTTGCACTGTTGTCACTGACATGTCCTCGGTAGCACTGTGAACCCAAACTCATCCTAGATGTGTCCTTTTGGAGAGAGATTCACCATCTGTTTCACTTTGCGAATCACTTTCTGTCCTGTTCCTATAGAAAGCAATAAAAATTTTACTCTTTGTAACTACTCTACTATTTATTACTGCTCTGCTCTTGCTTTATTACTACTCCACTCTTGCTTTTACAGGAGCAAGACCAGGGACAAAGTTGGTGAGGTGTAGTGCTGGAGCCTGGGATATTTAGATGCAAATTAATTAATATCTATTTTTCTCATTGAGATGCTATTTAATTGTAAGCAGCCTTCGAAGAAGGAGTGGGCCTTGCCCATAGCTGAGATGAGCAGCTCCAACAGGAGATGCTGTCCTGGGAGAGCACACCGGCCTGACCGCCGGCTGTGGTCTGTTCCTCTCCGACCTCAACAACGCTTGTGGCTGCTGTACCAGGGGCGCGAGGGGGTGACGGGGGACATCCCCGGCTGTTGACTTTGCCATTTGCTTCTGGCCCACAAATTTTGTCTAATCCTCTTTTGAACCTGCTGGTCTCGCCCGCCACACCAGCCTCCTGCGGCAGCAGGCTCTGGAGACTCACTTCCCGCTGTGCCAATAAATATTTTCTCTATCTTAAACCAATCTCCTACCAGTTTGGAGTGCCCTCTGGTTCTCATGTGACAGGCTTTGCTGACTAACAGCTCTGCGTTGGCCTTAACTGGAGCTTAATGGAGCCAGTGTTGGGGCTTCAGGCACCCATGGATATTTTTTTCTAGAAAACTCAGACCTCTTCTGTCTAAAGCATATAAGCTAGGTGAATTTTGCATTGTTTACCTAAATTTCATCTTAAAACCTTCCTACACTGCACTTTAGGTAATTATGTACTATTTTGGATCTCACCTTAATTCCTTTATTGGATCTTACTCTTAGCGGCTTCTCACTAATCATCTTAGTCAACAGATACATGGGTGGGAGAAAATGGTTGCTCAGGTATCTCTAAAAATGGAGACTCTGCAACCTGCTTGGACGAGCTGTGCCAGTGCTCTGTCACCCTCACAGTCAAGAAGTGTTTCCTGATGTTCAGAGGGACCCTCTTGTGTGTCACTTTGTGCCCGTGGCCTCTGGTCCTGTCACTGGGAATCACTGAGAAGAGCCTGGCTTCATCCTCTTTTCACCATTCCTTCAGGTATTTATATACATTAGTAAGGTCCCCTCAAGACTTCTCTTCTCCAGGCTGAACAGTCCCAGCTCTCTCAGCCTTTTCTCATAGGCTTAAGAAGGCTCCAGTCCCTTAATCACCTTCGTGGCCCTTCACTGGACTCTCTCCAGTATGTCCATGTCTCTCTCATATGGGGGAGCCCAGAACTGGACCCAGACTCCAGGTGTGGCCACACCAGTGCTGAGTAGAGGGGTAGGATGGTCTCCCTTGACCTGCTGGCAATACTTTGCCTAATGGAGCCCAGGACATAATCTGCCTTCTTTGCAGCAAGGGCATGTTGCTGCCTCATGTTCAACTTGATGTCCCCCAGGACCCCCAGGTCCTTTTCTGCTGAGGTGCTTTCCAGCTGGGTGGTGCCCATCGTATATTGGTGCCTGGGTTTGTTCTTCTCCAGGACTTTTTTTTTTCAGGCATCTGAAACTGGTGCAAGCTCTGAGCATAGCACAGACTTTTTATTTTTACCTTTGCAGTTATAAATCTGGGAAACTGATGGTCTGAGAACTGAAGAGAACAACACCTTTGGGAGAAGGTTCATTCCCCTGAATTCAGGCATAAGGTGAAGCTGCTGTCTCAGCTGGTCACCTTGACCCTATCTTTGCCATCAGGGTTTAGGAGCTTCTTTGAGCTTCTCATCACTTTCTTTTGTGCTGCTTCATGAAACACTTTGTGTTGTTTTCTGTTTTCTCATCTGGACAGGACAGTTATAAAATATTTCAGCCACATTCAAAGTTGCATGAACTGAATTTTCAAATGGGATTATAAAAAATATTTGCATATTTCAAAATTGAAGTTTAAGTTGATTTTTTTTTTTGTTTTGTTTTAATAACATTCATGGGTATACACAATTCTAGCATGTTCCGCACTCTTCTAGGGCCATTGGTTTCTTGTGCTCCTCAAACTTGTTCAGAAATTCCTAAATACTGGGTCCACTCAGTTGATTAGGGGCAGTGTGAGAACGTGGTTGCTTCAGATGTCCATGTTGTGCCCAGCTTTCCAAACCTTTAGAACTGGACATGCTGTCTTGTTAAGTTCATAAATTAATGGGGGGGGAAAAAAAAGGGAGGTACAGAATAGCTCTTTGCAGGTTGTTAGGATCGGGCATGGGATATAGAAAAATGAGAGTCTAATCCCATGAGCTGCACAGGGGTGCCTTTTAAAAAACAATTTTGGAAGAAATCAAAGAAGATGACTTGCAACATAAATCAGACTGTAGTCTTTGACCCCCAAAAGAGTAAATGACAAGAGGAAACATGGGCCTCAGGGGCTGTGTTATCCCTGCGAGTCTAAATTCTCATCCCAAAATATCTTTTATAAGCACCAAAGAACCCCCTGGAGGATGTAAACTGGCTATTTCATTCACAGCAAATATTATAAATAGAATGGGAGTAAGTAAATACACGGTATTACCACAAGGGCATCTTTGTTGAGTATTTTTCATGCCGACTGGCAAACTGCCTACGTCGTGCCAATTTACAGTCGTACCGACAGTGAGCAAGTCAAGCCTCCCTACAAGTAGCAACAGCCATGGTAAACTTTGGAGATGAAAAGGCCAGTGTAGTACTCGTGTCGGGCTTTGTTGCCACTTTCCAGTGTAGCATGGAGACCAGCAGGCTCCCTGGCACGGGTTTGGGGCACTTTGAGCCTGTGCAAGGGGAGTCCATGCCTTGTGCTTGTCTCTCCATCTGCTGGGGCTTGCGGAGAGTGCAAGGACGTGGGAAGAAAGGTGGAAGAAAAATATTTGTGCAGAAATCTCAAGGTGATAAAGAGGCGCGTGTGTGTCAGCTGATGCCTTTCTCTGTGAAGGGCCTAATGTCTTCAGTGAGATGAATGAAATGATTTGATTATGAAAGATTTTGATACTCAATGTCAATGTGGATGTCAGAGGCTGGACCTGGCCGTAACTTAAGATCTTTCCCAATCCTGTCAATTAGGTGTTTTTAATGAGAATTTTCTCTCAGCGTTGTACTTGGTCTATGGGTTTGTGTTGCATCCTGCTTAATACGGAGTTTAGTAAATTTATAACACATTTTCATGGAGTTTCTCCTGCTAGATGAACACCCAGAGAGTATTTCCACTGACTACTTTTCTTTAAAACGGTGGCTTTCCATCATTTTTAAGACACCACCTCCCCATGGATTTTCCAACAGAGGTGTGGACCCTCTGGCGTGAACGTGTTCCTTGACATAAACTCGCTTTTCTTTCAGAACCCGTGATCCCTCAGAGCTCCCTGACCCACAGGGCAAAAGCTTTTAAAGCCGTGACAAAATTCTACCAAAAAAGCTAAAACCATTTGGATGAAGAAGTCTGAATGAATGCTTAAAGTTTTTTAGGAGGCTGTTGGGTTGCAGAGCACCTGCTCTCCTTTAAGCAGCATTATACCTTTCCTCTTAAGCAAGCAACAGATAAGACTGAAGCAATTTTTTCGTGGCTTTTTATGCATGTTTTTCTGCCACCAAAGAATGGTATATTTTTGCATGAGGTATTTTGTGTAGATTTTGCCAGAATTGTGTTTTACCTGTTTTGACTTTTCAACCTGGTTTTGTCTGTATTGATACTATTACGTTTTATTTATAGCACAAAGTACTTCGTACAAGCACAGACATTGTCTAATGTCTAAAAGACAATGATTATGTTCAGAAACAGTTCTCCCACATTTTCACCCGTCCTTAGTTTTTCCCTCCGCGTTATCCTGCTGTGCATGATGGATGTGCTTGGAAAGAAGCTGGATCTTGTCTGCCTAACAGTTAAATCGGCTTTAAAGGGTGACTTTATGGAAATGACACATTGATATTAATCAGATACTAGGACTCTCCAATAGATTTTGATTTGCCAACTTCAATTAAAGTAAGTTTTATTGATATTTACTCCCACCAGCTCTATGGACCCTGTAAGGCCCCAGGAGATGACATACTGGGTCATGGCTCGTCAGCACTGTTTTGTCCCTAATGCTCAGAGCTGCTGAGCACCTTCAAATCCTGGTGCATGTGGTCTTTGGCTTCTGAAAATCAGGATATGTGTCCTTACTGTTGGTCAGGTCTTGTGGCTTTCTCACAATCTTTTTAAAGACTTTTGGGTGCCAGAAGAGCAGAGTTTGGCTCACAGAGTCTTTATTCCACCATTACAAAAATCTGGTCAAGAAAGAATAAAACTCGTCTCTCACCGACTTAGGAATTAAATGTGGTTTGGGCTTGCTGAGATCCTGCACGTTCAGAGCTGCTGTAAATAACATCTTAACACGGAGCTGCACTTGCACCTTTCCCTTGCCTGGGGCATGGGGGTACATTCATTTCTGCAGTTACCAACCTTGATGCCACAAAGCGAGGATTCATGTTTCAGGTGAAGACATACTGGAGGATTCTTATCTCCTACAAATGGCCTTATTAATACAAAAACACGCAAAAGAAACAAAATCTGATTCTTACATGTTCCCTTGGAATGATATACTCCCGATTTTGTGAAGCATCGGGGACCTCTGAAGATAAGAGCAGTCGATTAAATCACAGCATCTTGCACTGAGCATCAATGTTTGCCATCTGCAATGTTAGTTCATCCAACGATGTGCAGCCATGTAGCAAAGGGGTGTGTGACAGGAGCAATGGTTTTAAACTAAAGGAGGGCAGATTTAGGCTGGATAGGAGGAAGAAATGTTTTACACTGAGGGTGGTGAAGCACTGGCTCAGGTTGCCCAGAGAGGTGGTGGAGGCCCCATCCCTGGAAACATTCCAGGTGAGGTTGGACGGGGCTCTGAGCAACCTGATCTGGTTAAAGATGTCCCTGCTCACTGCAGGGGGGTTGGACTGGATGGCCTCTACAGGTCCCTTCCAACCCAAAGCATTCCAGGATTCTATCAATTCTATATGATTCCTCCCGCCTTCCTGCTTTGCTTCTCCCTCTTCGTTGGGGTGTCGGGAAGCAGACACACGCTGACCCGCTGTACTCCTTAGCTGTGGCACGCTGGCCAATTCTGGTCCAAGAGGAGAGTGATTTAAGCAAGACCGAGGGACTTAATTTGTGCGTCTTTCCTGGCTGGGAACTGGAACAGGTCGTCCCTCCCCTGGCTGCTCCCTCACCTCTCCCCTGCCTCCCATCTCATCTTTTTGTAAGTGGCTGGAGCATAAGAAGGTTATTAACTTTTCTACACAGGATTTTGCTATGCAGCATAGGTTCTGTAGAATTTACAATCTTGTAGTAAAAGACTAAGCTTTTATTAAAAAAAAAAAAAAAAAAGAAAATAATGAGGGTAAAATCACAATCGTATTGAAAGCTCTGGGAGTTTTTGCAATTATTTGTCTTTGCTCGGATTTTTACTCCGCATGTCCACTTGTTATCCCATGGAGCGGAATCTCAATTCTGAAGGAAGATTTTTTTTTTGGTAGAAAATGGGTACGTTAGAACCAAAAGGCTAAAAAAAAATTGGATTGTGAAAAGCGGATATAAATTCCTCAAAGTTCACCAAGGGTCTCTTTGCCCTTAAATCCCATGAGATTTGCAATAGAGGGAACAAGGCTTCCCTGAACCCTTTGCTGTCCAAAATCGTTTTCTCTGCACAGGCTTGCAAAGGGGCCGTTTTTTGCCGGTCCTCGGCAGGTTCATTCCTCGGCGCAAAGTGGTCTTCAATAAGCGCAAACAACTGATTGCAACGTGGCTGTAGATGGAGGGAGGTGGGCGAGTAGGTGCATAATAACCTCGTACTGCAGTGCTTCTGATGCAATTTCACTTTTCCTCGACGATCCTAAAATAGCTTTCCATCCTTGTATTGCATTAAAGAAGATGTGCTAGACCATTAAGAATTAATGCAGAAAAAATTAGCATTCTTACTTAACCCAATTCAAGCCCTACCAAAGGCACAGAGCTACCTCAGCAAAAGCAGGAAACTATTTTTAATGGTATCGTTTGTTTTAAAATCTAGCATGTAGCTGTAACTTTTGCACGAAGTCAAAATTTTGAGAAAATAACATTTTCAACTACAGACGGAAGGAACTCAGATGGCTGCTATAGCTGAGTGCAAATCACTTATCTGATTGAGAAGTCCCATTTTCATGTTAAATTTTCAGATTTTCTGACTTCTGGATATTAAAAACCCCTTGCATTTCAGAATGGCAGCACACTTACCCTGTGGGGATGTGCCTCTGATACAACTTTCTCTACTGCATTATCCAGGTTGTATGAGATAATGGTAAATTCCCTGTCCTGCTGACAAGCAGTATACTTTTATTACATTGCGTTTAGCATAAAATAAGAATAAATAAAATAAAATAAAGTGCTTCATTATTTATTTAGAAGGCAGAGCATTTCCAGCCTTCACAGTGCTTTCCTTCTTGGAACTGTGACTGCACAATTTCATACTGTAGGGAAATGGAAAGGCGACTGGATTAGGCAAGACTCGATGCTTATCTATGAAATAGATACTCTAATGAGAGTCTGGAAATATTTCTTTCCACCTGTATGCTGGTTCGTTTGGTGTGACAAAAGCAATATAGCCTCAGAGTTTTTTGTTGGCTGAGTGGAAAGCACCGTGTCTGTAGACCTTTGACGTACGCCAAAAATTAAACCAATGTATCAAGGCAATAGCGCTGCCAGCCCAACCTTTGTGAACGTGCTTTGATTTATCTGTATTTCTGCCCCTCCCAGCATTCATCGCTGCTCATCAGCAAATATTTATGCATCTCTATTACTTGTTTTTCCAGGTAGCATGAGGTGAAGCTTGGTAAAGTGGTAATAATTAAAATGCGAAGGTCCTGGCTTCTTCCAGATAAATGGTAAAACCCCCAAATGACTTCATGCAAGCCACCTATCATTGGCTAACATCTGACTTGGCTTCAAAATTCTGCTATTGGATTATTTAGCCTCGTATAACATTTCCTCCAAGCCTGATAGACGGTGGTGAGCTTGGGATAGGAGGAGGGAACCTTGCATGTCCCTTACATGTCTTTGCAAAGAGTGGGCAAATGCAGCACGGCAGCTTCCTGAAGGCTGAAAGTATCTCAATGGAAGAATAAAAAACTCCAGCCAAATCATGGAGTGAGGAGAAGTGGCTAATAAAGAATAATCCATTTTTTTGGTACTACCCAAGTCACGTTCCTGCTTTGAACTCCTGGCTACAAGGGTAGCTGATTGGGTTCGTAACGCAGCCGTTCCCCGCACAGCTCTGGGCTGCGCAATGCCTGCCAGACAACTCCCTGGGTCTGGTTCTGCATCCACACCTAAATGAGGGGAATCCTGCTGTCCTAGAGACACCTTCACCTTACAAACCCATGTTTACTGCAAAATCCTGGATCTGGGTCAGTTGCTCTCCCAGAAGGAGAACTTTTGAGGTCCAGCGATGAAGCCTACACTTTGAGAGCCTTGTTTTCTAGCTGGAGACCTGCCTGAGCCCCAGGCATCACCTGAGTGCAGAGCACCACTCTTCTTTCATGTCGGTTTGGACTGTCAGGAATGGACTGTCAGGAAATTCTGCAGGTTTCCCATTTTTGGGCTGTTGGATGGCCCTGCTGAGCAGAGTGTGCTTATTGGTCCAGCTGTGTGGACCTGTGCAAGGGGAGAGAAAGGACAACAGGTCTTCCTCAGCAGAAACCAGCATTTTTTATTGGTTTCGGAGGTGTGTGTGTAGAGGTTTTTTTGCTTGATTCTGTGTTATTAGTTCTTTTGGTGTTTTTTTTTTTGTTTGTTTGGTTGTTTTTTGTTTGGGGTGGTTTTGTTTGTTTGGTTTTTTTGTTGGGTGCTTAAATGATTCATCTGGGGGTTTGGGCAGATGGCAAGTTGACTATGAGTCAACAGTGTGCCTCGGCAGCCAAAAGGGCCAACTGTGTCCTGGGGTGCATCAAGCACAGCTTAGCTAGCCGGTTCAAGGGAGGTGATTGTCCCAGTCTACACTGCACTGGTGTGGCCCCACCTCGAGTATTGTGTGCGGTTTTGGGCACCTCAATACAAGAAGGACGTCAAACTATTAGAGTGTGTCCAGAGGAGGGTGACCAAGACGGTGAAAGGCTTCAAGGGCAAGACTTACGAGGAGTGGCTGAGGTCACTTGGTTTGTTCAGTTTGGAGAAGAGAAGGCTGAGGGGTGACCCCATCGCAGCCTACACATTCCTCAAGGGGGGCAGCAGAGGGGGAGGTGCTGATCTCTCTGTGGTGACTAGCGATAGGACACGAGCAAATGGCATGAAGCTGCGCCAGGGGAAGCTCAGATTGGACATTAGGAAAAGGTTATTCATGGAGAGGGTACCACAGTCACTGGAAGGGGCTCCCCACAAAGTGGTCACGGCACCAAGCCTCTCAGAGTTCAAGGAGCGTCTGGACGACGGTCTTAGTCATATGGTTTAGTTTTAGGTAGTCCTGCGAGGAGCAAGGGAGGTGGACTTGATGATCCTTATGGGTCCCTTTCAACTTGAGATACTCTATGATTCTGTGCTGGAACAGTGCCAGGGCAAAGCTCTGGTCAGTTCAGAAACATTCCTGGTATCTCTGACAGCAAGGTTGGGATGGAGGGAGAGTGCTGCCCGTCCAGAGTGAGAATTCACCCATCAAAAGGGAGTTGACAAGGTTAAATAACCCTGGATACCAGTGCTGGTAGAGGAATATCAGTGAAAATGAGGACCCCTGGTGCCAAAAAAATTCTCTTCATTTTCAGCAGAGAGGCTCTATACTAAGAGCGAACTGAAGATATGTCCTATACGTGACCTTATAATCCAGCAAACATTTTGAGCAGCTGTGGAAATATTTGTGTGGCTCTGGCTTTCATCAGGACATCACGGGTAAAACCTATAGCTCTGGCAAATAGCAGAATGTGGTTTTTTTAGCTATGAGGGAAATTTAAAGAAAGATCTTTCGAACCAGGCTGTGGCTGAGCCTTTGGTTTCCTCTTGAAGAAAGCAATTTGCAGTGTTATAGAGGCTCATGCTTCTTTGTAGTTAAACACAGAACTTTCCGTTGTAAGTTTGATGTTGTTCTCCATAGCCTCCACCTCTAAATCTCTCCAGAAAGTGGTAGGTACTTGGTATTTCCTATGTAGGATCTTGATCAAGAGATAAATGTTTAGTTGTTGAAGGCTACCTATAAATAACTGACACTGTAGCATGTCTGTGCTATCTTTTTTTTCCCTTGTGTTTTTAAGTCATGTCTCACAGATGGCCCAGCCTGAACTCCATCATATTCTTCCCTTTGAAGGAGCAGATTACAAGAAGCAGGAGATATATATATATATTCTGAGAGATATATATATAGGTAACACCAATAAGTACCAGTGGAGATTTCCTCAGATCAATCCACGAAACAGAATTTGACCTTGCAACAGCAAATGCAGGAGTGAGGTTGGGTTGGAGGGTGCTGAGAAGGGCCTTGAAAACAGAGACGAACAGTTCTTGTTTGGTGCTTATAAAGAGGGAGGACGTGGAAGGTGAGATGCTCAAAGCGGCAGGCCAGCAGCAGAATATTGGATGACGAGATGGCATTTGTCAAGGACAAAAGTATATTGTGATCGTGAGAATCAAGCTGGTGACTTTTCACGGCATGGATGTGTAGAAAGGCTCTGCCTTCGGAGTGTTACGCAGAGAAAATGAACATCACTGTAGTTCAATATAGGTCGTTTGAGGAATCTGTGAGTCAATGTTGAGGTGACAGTTATAGGTCACAGTGTGGGTCGTGGTGGTGTTCACTGAGTGGGGACATGAGAGCACACAACAGCATGAGGTAGAGAGGACTAGGGATGCCGTAAGAAGGTTTTCATATTCAGGATTGTCCTTCTGGCATTGTAGGCACCAGACTGGAGAGACTGATGTCTGGCATCCTGGCTTGTATCAGAAATAGTGTGACCAGCAGGAGCAGGGCAGTCATCCTTCCCCTGGACTGGGCACTGGTGAGGCCGCACCTCGAGTGCTGGGTTCAGTTTTGGGCCCCTCACCACAAGAAGGACATGGAGGTGCTGGAGCGTGTCCAGAGAAGGGCAACGAAGCTGGGGAAGGGTCTGGAGCACAAGTGCTGTGAGGAGCGGCTGAGGGACCTGGGGTTGTTCAGCCTGGAGAAGAGGAGGCTGAGGGGAGACCTCATCGCCCTCTACAACCGCCTGAGAGGAGGGTGTAGTGAGGTGGGGGTTGGTCTCTTCTCCCAAGGAACAAGTGATAGGATGAGGGGCAATGGCCTCAAGTTGTGCCAGGGGAGGTTTAGGTTGGATATTAGGAAAAACTTCTTCACGGAGAGGGTTGTCAAGCACTGGAACAGGCTGCCCAGGGAAGTGGTGGAGTCCCCATCCCTGGAGGTATTTAAAAGCCGGGCAGACGAGGCGCTTAGGGACGTGGTTTAGTGGTGGACAGGTACGGTTGGACTGGATGATCTTAAAGGTCTTTTCCAACCAAATGATTCTGTGATCTGCCCTCCTCCCTGGTACCCCGAGAGGTCTGTGTGCAGAGCTGATCTCATTCATTTTAATCAAATTATGAATGAAGTTAAGGCACTGTAACTTCCAGAGCTTTTTCATTTTTGTTTGTCTTGTGCATCTGAGGCTACACAATTACTTTTTGTTGGTAGTTGAGGACTGGCCATAGGTCTTCCAAGTTAAATTGTTCCTTCTGGGTGCATAAAAAAAGTTGGGGTGAGATTAGTGATGCAATTGTAAATATATGAAAGTTAAAAGTTTAAGTCAAGGTTATCATTTTAGGTTCTCTCAATAACTAGTTGGGAGAAATAGGGAGCTCTTAGAGGTGTTTTAGCCCCTCCTGAAGTAGTCATTGAGTACAGATGGGTGACTGGCTTAAACTGGGTATCTACCCTGTAGACACCCAACTCGAATGGAAAGGGTCTTGTCCATGGACACGTGGAGTAACTCATCATTGCACAGCCCAAGATAGACACCTCCAAGCTTGATCTGAACAAGACAGCCTCTCCCTGGCATCGGTGCTAAGGCTGTGGCAAGTCCCACAGCCCTGTCTTACATGGCACGAGGGGTGTTTGCATTTTTGCTAAAAGCTATAGAGACGGTTGCGGAGCCTGTGCCGGGAATGGGAAGCTCTGCGGTGCACGAGCTCTCCTTAGTGATGTCTGCGCTCATGGAGTCACTTCAGCTAGTTTTTGGGGTGCTTTAGGGAACTCATGGGCACTGCCTGGCTCATCGGCTACTTGGGGGCTGCAGGCCAGTAGCTTCAGTGCCCTGTTGGCTCCATTCTTGTCCAGAAAATGGAGAAGGCAGTACTGGAAAATGTTGACTGACATTTATTCCAGAAATTAGCAGCTTGAACAAGTACTATTTTTTTTTCTTTTTTTTTAACTAGGGCTTTCTCTGCCAACCTTTCGGATCCACCTCACTTGTTAATCCCTGCTCCAGCCATTCAGGGATAAAGCATGATGCTCTTCCCTTTGGAGTCACTGCTCTGTATGAAGGGTACTGAAAGTTGGGAATTGGCTGGTGCTCTCCCCTCTCCCAGCTCCCAGGACTCCTCTCTTCCTCCTCTATCGTTGTTAGATATTTTATACATCACTCAAATGGCTGTGGGGTCCCACATGCGCCTTTTTTCTCCACCAGAAGACCTCAGAAAATTGTTTCTTGGTTCAGCTCCTACTTGGCACCTCTCTAAGTTCATGTTGTGCAGAACGAGCAGAGGAATAAGCCTTGGTGGCTGTGTGTGCCTGCGTGGGTTCAGAGGCACATGGCACAGGTACAGGTCCTGGGAATCCTCCATGAAACATGGAAATCAGCTGGAGGCCAGAGGGTCAATGAAAGTAGGATAAGAAAGAGAAAAAGGGGGAAAAGATGGGGTGAGAGATGTCCCCTTTCCCATCCAGTCCACCGATCTTGTTGGCCCAGAGCTCTCGGGTGCATTAGTACAGGCAGCTCTTCCAGTATCGCTCCTTGCATCAGGATCAGCAAAGACTTTAATGGTGTTTCCCAGCCTGGCTGTGGCCGTGGGTGAAGGGAAATGCTGTGCAGAGCCCACGGACTGGTGACTCTGGGGTCACAATATTTCTGCAGAGGAGAGTGATGGGTGGACCTGTCCAGCTCAAGTGAGACAGGCCAGTCTGGCAGCATCGTGCCGTGGTGGGCACATAGGTGCAGCTCCCCGGCAGGAGGTCCTCCCTGCTGAGACACCGGCAGGAGGACTGAGCTCCAATACACAAGGGCTTAATTGCTAAACGAACATCAGAGCTGCCCCAAAGCTACCGTTGTGCTATTGATGCAGCTTTTTTGTTCTTAAGGATGCTTTTCTTTTCTTTCTTTTTCTCTTTTCTTTTTTTTTTTTTTTTAAATGAATAACTTGTACATAAAAAAACCCAAAAAGCATCTGAGTTTCATATGTGCCTCAAAATGATGTCAGTTAGAGATCACATCTTGTGAACTTCCCTTCTCACTTACCACATCCTGGTGGGGTTTTCTGTGTCCCATCTCAAGTTAAACATTTCTTACAGGAGGTAAATATAGCTGAGCACCTACTCGTGATGAAATGCGTGGGCCGAAGCAGCCGCCTTTGGGGGCGTAAGCACTTTCTAATTATAGCAGGTCCAGCTTCCTTTTTTCTCCCCTTCACACGTCATTATGTAAAACTCATTCTTCTCGGTTGTCTTTCCTGAAATAGGACCTCGGTGGATGTGTGTACACAGACTAGAAAGAGTGTCGAAATTTTGTCCTGGCCTGGTCTTCCTTTTGCCCGGTGGGAATTGGACCAGCGTAAATCAGACGACAATGGCAGCCGTTGTTTCGTTTTGTCCTGAGGAGCCCCAGGGTGGGAAAGGTGAACACTGGAGCTATTGGCTGCAGAAATTTTGAGTAGGCTCTTCAGAAATTGGTTAAATACAGGCAGGTTGGCTCCTGTAGACTGGAGGTCAAGAACATAAAGAGGATAAGTTGCACCATGAGAAGGTGACGATTAGTCACTAAACTTTCGTCTCCCATTTAATTCACCGTTGTAAGTACGTGACAGTTGTCCTTCGGCCACTCTCAGGTGTTTTTGTTGTGTTTTTTTTTAAGGGAGGTGAGAGGGTGCCAGATAAGGGTCTTATTGCGTTATTTCTGTGCCCTAGAGAGTCACCAAAGCTTGTTTGGCTCCTGAAGCAGATGGGAATGGGGTCAAGGTGAGGTGGGCAGCAGGGCTTGATCCACTCTATGTGATACATCAGCCTGGATTTTTCTGCTGAAGACCTGAGCAAAACCAGATGTGTAGGGCCAGGCTTGCTGCATACGTAGTGCTGAAGTTTCCACTACTGACAGTGCTAAAAAAGGCAGTTTTAGTGGAAGTGCTGCTCCTGCGATCCCTCCCAGTGTGTGCGCAGCGGTCAGAGGCTAACTGTGGTTCTCCATCCATTCGGGCGGTGTAAGAGTGGGCTGGGGCTGGAGTCAGGGACCTCTTTGCCGTTACAGCTCAAAATGCAGCATCATTTTGCCCGTGCCCTGGCCGGCAGCCAAGGCGGACGCTGCCGTAGGAGGTCTGCCGGGAAAAGCTGTAGGCTTCTGGGTGCAGAAGGAAGAGGGACTGGGCGTTTGAAAACACACGCATGCGAAAATTGCCCCAAACCAAGGCAGGCGACTGCTCAGATGCCAAGTTATTTGATAACTGCTGTCAAGAGTGTACAAGTTTATAGGGTGATATACCGAGGCACTCGTGAGATAATTCATCCTGTAACATCGCCTTGTAAGCAGGGTGAATGGTTCTGGCTGAGCAAATAAAGAGGGCGCTTCGTAGCCCTGCAGTGTTCTCTGAGATAATACGCCTGGGCGTACAGGTCCGTTGATTTATTCCTTTGTTTTTATGGGCTAATGTTTGTGGCAGGCAGATGCTGACATACTGATATTGCAGATGGGTGGTGATGTATCGCTCGCAGAACCTTTAGCTGCTTTTTCTTTTTTTTTTTAAGTGTTTAAAATGCTTTTTATTGCAGCTTAGCCTTTTATTCTAATTATCTGCCCAGTGTTGTCAGTAGAGAGCAGAGGCTGGAGGTTACAAGTGTCAGATACAATGAGGATGGGAGGAGGAAAGGGTGACAGCAAGGACAGAGATGTCCTCGGCAGCCAGAGTGGCCATTGGGAATGAGTTTGAAATAGCAGCAGCCTTTCAGTGGCAACTTGCTTTTACTGGCAAAGGGGTGACACAACAGAGCCCCCGCAGAGCGACAGGCGGAGGGACGTTGGTCAGGGCTTAGGGTAGTTCCTGAAGTTCTCTTTCATGGGTCCTTCCTCCTCAGAACAGGAATCTCCATGAGGCCATGTTCAGAATCACAGAATCATTAAGGCTGGAAAAGATCTCTGAGATCATCTAGGCCAACCGTCAAACTCCTCCTACCCATGGGTCATGTGAAGTCATAATCCTGTGATTTGGGTTTTTTACATTATTTTATGTATTGGGTTTGCGTGGCAAGGTTTTGGTAGCGAGGGCTACAGGGGTGGCTTCTGTGAGAAGCTGCTAGAAGCTTCCCCTACCTCTGATAGAGCCAATGCCGGCTGGCTCCAAGACGGACCCGCTGCTGGCCAAGGTCGAGCCCATAAGCAATGGTGGTAGTACCTCTGGGATAACATAGTTAAGAAGGAGAGGGGGGAAAAAAAAAACAACGGGACACAAACTGCAGCTGGAGAGAGAAGTGAGAATATGTGAGAGGAACGACTCTGCAGACACCAAGGTCAGTGCAGAAGGAGGGGAGGAGGTGCTCCAGGCGCCAGAGCAGAGATTCCCCTGCAGCCCATGGTGAAGACCATGGTGAGGCAGGCTGTCCCCCTGCAGCCCATGGAGGTCCACGCTGGAGCAGGTTTGCTGGCAGGACTTGTGACCCCGTGGGGGACCCACGCTGGAGCAGTCTGCTCTTGAAGGACTGCACCCCGTGGAAGGGACCCACACTGGAGCAGTTCGTGAAGAACTGCAGCCCGTGGGAAGGACCCACGTTGGAGAAGTTCATGGAGGACTGTCTCCTGTGGGAGGGACCACACGCTGGAGCAGGGGAAGAGTGTGAGGAGTCCTCCCCTGAGGAGGAAGGAGCGGCAGGATGACGTGTGATGAACTGACCGCAACCCCCATTCCCCGTCCCCCTGCGGCGCTCAGGGGGAGGAGGGAGAGAAAATCGGGAGTGAAGTCTGGGAAGAAGGGAGGGGTGGGGGGAAGGTGTTTTAAGATTTAGTTTTTATTTTCTCATTACCCTACTCTGATTTGATTGGTAATAAATCAAACTAATTTCCCCAAGTCGAGTCTGTTTAGCCCATGACAGTAATTGGTGAGTGATCTCTCCCTGTCCCTATCTCGACCCACAAGCTTTTTCGAGTGATAGAGCAGCTTTGGTGGGCACTTGGCATCCAGCCAGGGTCAACCCACCACACTTTACTACCGTGGGGTGAAGGTGATTCACAAAAGGCATTGCTGATGGGAAAACATCAAAAATGCAGCCTGGTGAGGTTGCTTGGAGCCCAGCCTCCAGAGGACATGCAGCAGAAATCTGCCCCATGCTTTCAGTGCAAGATGGGAGATGATAAGAGAGGCAGGTAAATACCTTTTTACCCACTGATGTTCCTTTCTGCGGCTACGTTTTCTCCTCAGTCCTTCACTATCAACCAACTCAGTGTGTGGATTTACAGATGAGTGGAGAGGTTATCACGGAAATGCTGAGCAAGTCACTCCTTAGGTTGGTCATGGGAAAACCCAAATAACCGGGGTGTTCAGCACTGCCAGAACTAACATTACACAGTATTTTCTTCCTCAGAGGGTGTGTAGTTGAGCCACCTTTCTCTGCTGCTATGGTAAGGGATCAGAGCTGTGCTACAGGAATGAATGTTGTGCCTTTATGCTTCCCTCTCTCTACAGCTGCGCTCAGAGTGTTTCAGAATGTGCATGGAATCACTGTAATTCATAAAAAAAGCCTGAAAACAGTCAGTATTTGTTATCTGGTCCTGACCTATAACATTATTTTGGGTGTTGCTGCTTTCCTGCTGTTTTGGGAAAGTGATCCAACAGAAACAGGCAGATCTTTAAAAGCTGGAGACGTGGGGAAGAAGCTCCTGAGATGCAATTGCTGAAGCAGCCAGAGCTGCTGCCCTGTGAGGTCCCTAGGTCCCCAAAGGGGCTCTTTTGGAGCATTGGTGCTCGTGGAAGGTGTTTGCGGCAAGGGCTGCAGGAGAAGGCAAGGAAGCAGCTAAATTCCTTGAAGTGGTTTTGTTTCTTGAAAGGGCATCTTCACCACAGCAGAAACCCAGTTCTCCTCCCAGGAGACAGAGGCAGGAGGCTTTGGCTTGTTCTTGGTTGATGGAGCCTACGGGGACCTGCAGGGCACAGTCACCCGTTCCCTCTGGGATGGGTGGGATGATGTGCGTGGAGGGTTCCTGCGGGTGCTGGTGCCAGCAGGCTCTTGACTGCTTTGGTGCATTATTCCACAGTTTTGAAGCAATCGAGCGTTTTGCAAAAAGATGGGGACCTTCCCCTTCCTTAGTATAACTTTTGGGTGGTCTCTGTAAATCCAGAGAAATAAGTAGTATTATGCTTCATGGCTTTGCTTTATAGGCTTTGCAGTTGAAAACCTCTCCTTTCAGCCAGAGGTGGGTAAGCAAGATTACCCGGTGTAATTCACATTATTCACGTTTTCTGTCTGAAAGCAAGGGATACTCCTTTGCAGAAAGGATTGTGAAAGATTTCTCTCGCCCCCTCCAAATCTGATGTAATAAAGTCGAAGCTAGAATGATCTCTTCTCTTTCTTTTTCCCTAGTGTAGCATGATATATTTTCTGGGAACAAATGTCTCATGTGCCTCTCTGCAATGGAAATGACCTCATTTTCAGAAAATGTCTGTGGATTGTGTGATTATGACACTGTACAGTGCTACCGCTCTCCTACTGAGATGCAAAACCTTTGCTTCTTTGGGAGGCAGCCCTATGGCAAAATTATCCCGACTCTAATATTGATGCATATCTTGCGTGTGCGTAACGTTTAGAAGTCTGTGCTCAACGTCGCCAAGGCACGCTGGTAAGGAGGTGCAATGCGCGATATGGAGCAGTCGGGTGTTTTGTGATGCACGCTGCAACCGGTCCAAGATGAAGTCATCCAGGCCTTCCTCTGCTGTTCTCTGAATCAGCTTATTCTCATAAATTACTTTCGGGTTGCTCCGTAAAATGCCCAGGGTGTGTATTACTGAAAGAAGCAGTGATCTCTCCCACATACATACTGCAATGATCGCAGCACTCTGTAAATAAAACAGTTTATAGCTCGGAGCTAAGCTTGCCGCAGACACACCAGTCATTTTTGATGGTAATGATAGAAGAATTATTCCTTATTAGATATCTGGCATTGAGGTATATCAACAACATCACTCTTTTGAAGCATTACTAGGGAATCAACTCACCATAAAATTCTTGATTTGAGGGCCGTAGAATAAATTCATATTGTTTGCTTGCTTTTCTGCTGTTTAATGAATCACCTGAGCCAGAAACCGATACGAAATGTCGTAGGTCGTAATAAACGTATACTGAATCACAAGATTTGCGGGGAAAACCCCTCTGAATTTCACCAGCGCTAGGTTTTATTCAGCCCTACGGAGGCATGCTTACTCCTCCAGGTTTCTCTTTGTCAATAATAAAGAGGAGGCACTGTTAGTCAGCGAACTATCGGAAGAGGAAGTGTTTAAGCAAAATGCTAACTTCAATAGAAATTAGTCAGCGGGACAGAGCGATAATCATTCAAGACTCTTGAAGGCACTTAAAGTGGGTGCTAGGCTGCTAACAAAAGTACACAAACGTGTCGAAATCTATTTCTCCCCAGGAGAAGTGGCATTATGGCACATACCATGATTGTCTGCAGGAGTTGCAAGGTGATGATAGAGAATTATAGATCAGCACAAGGGTAGCATCCAAAAAACTGGATGAAAGAGCTACAAAAAGACCAAAAGTCTTCCCCTACAAGACTCATGCTGGTTTTCTGCCTCTTTTAATTTTTTAAGGGAATCGATATACTGTGCAGTCAGAGAGCCAGCAGGCTAGAATTTAGATCAGCTTCCAAAAAATCTATGATGAGGACTCTCACAATGATGCTCTTAGAGAAATTTAGTTATGGACAGAGATGATTTCTAAAGATATGCTGTTAGATGACGAAGGAGAAGCCGAAAGTCTCTTTGGGCAGTGTAAGAGTGCAGACTGCGGTAGCGCTGCAGGTGGGTAGGGTTCGCCATGGCTCAAGCCTTTGCCGCGGACACTTGGACGACCCAGCATTAAGTTCTGCACGTCACTGAAGAAAGCAAACAAGGTAGTGGTTGTGCAAAAAACCAGGGTGGAAAATAATGATTGGTATTATCAAAGCATTTGAAAAATATGGCTACGCTCTCCCTGAGCTTACTGTTGTGAACACCATCTTGAAGTGTCTCTGCTAATGGTAGATTTTTAGGCCATGGCTAAAAAAAGACTAAGATTTACCTCTGAAGAAAGATTAAAAGTATTTTAGCAAAAGCAGAAACAAGAAAGGTGATTTTGTAGGATATATTAAGCAACAAGTGGTAAAAAAAAGGCCAACCCGAGTTTCCTGTTGAGGTCTTTCTGCAATACAGGAACAAAGACGAAGACTTAAAGACTGAAAAAGCAATTTTAAACCAGGTAACTGGCACAACCCTCTATTTGTTGAACATCTGCTTGGAGACACAGGCAGGAGATGTTAGTGGACTGTGTTTATAATACTTTAGCTAAGATTGGCTAATTGTTAGCTAACATTAAAGCGTTGTAGGAGCATCGACATTTGTGCTTATGAGGGCAGCCCGAACACCAAATGCTTGGAAGAGGCTTCCTCCAGGCATAGCGTTAGAGAACGGGTCGTTACATCCTCTGAAGGAACCTGTTTTCTCTACTATCAGAGCCAGGCACTTATATACCCTTTTCCAAGTATTTATGATTTTGTGAACCTCTCAGCTTAGGATCTGTTCCTCAGTAGTGGTTTCTCTTGCTCCATGACTATTTGATTAAATTTGTCTCTCCAAAATTTTAGGCAGAGACCACGAGCTGCAACGTAGGAGAATGAGAGTGTTTCTGGGTTTGTCAGTTCCTCAAACAAAAGAAAATCTTTTTTCATTAGAAAAGGGTATTCTTACAAAGTATAAACATAATGTTTGTTTATAAAGCAAATCTGCAGATGGTGTTTATGAACAATATCAAAACTGTGGTTTGGGACAGGCTAGATTTCATAAAATCACTGATTGTATTTCATGCTCGCATTGCAATTACCTAATCTCTTTTTTCTTTTGGCTCTCAGAGAGAAACAAATGAACAGCATCTAGTAATGCTTGCGCCGAGACAATACTTTTAAACAGTGATCTAAATGGAATATGAATTAATAATATGCCTGATCCCTGCTGTAGTTCCATTTAAGTTACACATTCGCACCGTGGCAATAGATTTGGCCCAGTGCATTAAGTGTCCTAGGCTGAAAATTCCCTTCTCTTTGGGTTTTATACAAGTTTTCTACTCTGTAGTGGTAGCTTGCCCCCCCCCCCCAGTGCAGCAGTGGTGCCGTTTCGTCGAAATGGGAGATGTTTCCCATACCTCCCGCTTCTCTCACTTTCCCTCTCCCGGGTGGCCATGCTTCATGCCATAGAGCGTGGAAGGGCTCGGCAGTGCACCGAGCACGTGGCATTGGTGCTGCTTTTGCCTCTCGTGTTGCTGCTGCAGATGGTGGGATGTACCCTGTGGAGGGTTTCCATCCACTGTGTCTTGGTGGGAGAGGTGGAAAGGAACTGACTGGGAGCAACGAAGGGCAGGAGTCAAAGGAAGGTGTGTTTCTGTCTGGCTGTCAGACCTGAGCCCTGCACGAGAGTCAGTACTGGAGATGCTCGTTAGGGAAGTAATTTGAATAAAAGATTGGAGAAAATTTGGAAAAGGGGCTCTAAAGTGCAGCCCTACCCAATGAATTGAATTCCTCGCTTATGCAACAAACCTGTTTCTTGCGCTTATCCAAAATCTCACATGCGCGCCTAAGCACCAGCAAGGCATTTTAATATGTTTTAGCTCGGTTTCTTAAGGAGGCTTTGGAAGTCACCCTGTCTGTCAGTCTTTCCCTAATATCTTTTGCATCTGCTGGCCAGTTTCAACTTCATTCAGCTGAGAGAGAAGCTCCAGGATAATCAGTTCTTGCAATTTCTGTGAAAACTGGCACCAGGATAGAGCAGAGAGACCCAAGTGGATGCTGCCACTAGTGAAAGGAGGTTTGTAGCTCAGCTTCTCGATCGCTGCAGCAGGCGATGGCCTTGTGGCCACCAGCGTGTCCCCAGCGGTGGCCCAGCTGGCATGTGTGGCTCCGAGTCGGTCACACTCTGATACTGCCTTGTTGGCAAAGCACAAAAGGGATTTGGAGGGGCTGGGGAAGGGAGGAGAGACCATAGGTTGCAAATCTATAGGAAATGAGCCTTCATGTCTGTTTCTGCACATGGAATAAGGGGTTTAGGCTTTGATCTTAGACCCTGAGTCAACTGGGGAAGAGTAAATGGCAGTGCTCTCTTGGTTCCTTCGCCCAGCTCTGTGTTACACGGGCAGGGTGGGTGTGGGGTGCATGGAGGGAGACATGCAGATTTTAAGGAAAGTAGGGTTGATCAGGAGTGTTGTCACCGTGGTGGTGAGATGAGGGCTAGAAAGAGCCTTGTGACACTTTCAGATCCAGTTTCGCAGTCATACTTCGGGGAAGGTCGGAGCGGTTACATGCTGCTTCCCGTAAGCGGGCGAGGGAGCTGTGTGAGTTTTCCCTTTGTTTGCTTTGGGTTAGGCTCTGATTTTCTCAATCAGTGAATAAAACCTGGTTAAATACAGACGCATGCTTATAGGCCCCAAGCTAACGAGGCTTTTACTGGACATGTGAGTAGCGTAGCTTCAAAGGAGCCTAACGTGGACCTCTGTCAGGTCCATCCTTGTGGACTGTGCTGGAGAAGGAGCCCTGGTCATCCCAGCCTTTCGGTGCAGACTGCTCTGTGTCTGCGCTGCTCTGGGTGGGCTGGCTGCATCCACCTTACAAAGGTTGTCATCTTCTCCAGGCCTTTATGGCAATTCTGTAGCCCCGAGACATTGGTTTTGTTTATTGGTGGGGGTTTGGAGCTCGAAAGAGGAGAGTGTTGCAACCCCTGTGCGTTGCTTCTGAGCTGAACCTGATGCGGGGAGCTAGCAGTTGGGAGCTGAAAAACTTTGCACGCCTTGACCATGCCCCAGAATGAGTTTTAAAGAGGTCTTTGTCCCTGCGGTTTACTGAGGGGACCTACCAACCTGCCTGGTAGTTTGTAGTTGTGCAGGCTCCGACCCCTGCACCCCCCTGCTGTTGCTCCCCGCCTTCGCTCGGTTCCTCTTCACCTTTCTGTTTTGTTCCTTCGCTTTTAACCCTCTCTGCCTGGCAGTTCTGCCTCCACCCCTGCCCGCAGGCAGATTTTGGCAGCAGCCCTGCGTCTCGAGGGTGCTGCCGCGGCTCAGCCGCCGAGGGCTGCCCAGGTGCAGCACGTTCCCCGCTGCACCCTCGCATCTATTAGAGCTGCGGCAGCAAGAGCTTTCCACCAGCTGGAAAAGCCAGGGAGCTATTTCCTTTACAGTCCCACCGGCATTCGTACACAGAGTAGGTCTTGTCCCCAGTTTGACAACCCTCTTTCTTCATAGCCCGATGGTTCCTCTATTCCCCTCCCCACCGCTCTGCTCAAACAGTGGAGTTACAGAAGCTCTCCTCTTCTCCCTGCCACCGCCCCGGCCATCTCCAGCCCTGCTTCTCTTCCTTCAGCCCCTCCTCCCAGCAGAAAGACTTTCCTAGACTTGTTCCTAGTTATTTTTAGGATGTTCTGACTGATTTCTCACCAAAAATTTGCCCCCCTCCTTCTTCCAAAAATTAAAGGTGCGGTGATTCCACACAGTAAGCATTGCTGATGAGCAGCAACTTCTTGCAGAAAAAACTTTGACCCAGCAATTCCCATCTCTTTCGGTGTCCTGCAAAGTTAGAGGCTCTTTTGGTACCATCAGAGCTGGTTTTGTCATTTGCCTTTTGAAGGAACGGCACATGAGAAGGAGATCTCTACCACTCTGGAAAGCAGCACTGAATAATTGTGAAATGGTCCCTGGGAAATGAACCCAAGAATTCCACAGATAAACATGTGAGCGCTGGCCGTGCTGGCTAAAAATATAATTTATGTGTCTGGTATCTTCAATATTTCACATGGACTGGAGACTGAAGAGAGGTTTTATAAAGTATGCTGAGATAATATATAGATGTGTGTATATATATATCACTGTATCTCAGCAATGTATATATTTATACTTAATTTTCTATTGATTAAAAAACAGGGTTAGTTTTGGGTTTGGTTATAGCCATCTTTACATAGTTTGGCTTTAATCAAGTTCCTCATCTGCTTGGGACTTCCATTTGCCTGCCTGTGAAATGGGCACAGTGACACTGCCCTTATCAGGAACTGATGAGACACGTCAGGAACATTGTAAAGCCTGCAGAGGGGACTGAATGGAAGATGACAGACACACGCGATAGACGCTGTTATCGCTGGATGTCCTGATCCGGCAGTGTGGATCCTGGCATCTGCTCTTACCAGAAAGAATTTCACTATTTGCTTATACTCCGAGACAAACATATTAAGTGTATTCAAGCTTGTAATCTTTTCATGGCTGAAGGCCTTTCTACTGTTGCTGAGTTCAAAGAGATCCTTCTGGGAAGGGAATCCAGAGGTACCAGCACGCGGCTGATACAGCAGAGGGCTTGGTAACATCCCCACCACCTCTGTTTCATTGATGTGAAGAGCAGAGCATTGGGACAGCATTAATTATAGACACAGGGTACCGCAAATAAGAGCAGCTGTATGACAGAAGGAAATACACAGGCATCGCTTAGCACTGCTATCCTTTAATTAATAATTAGCCTTTCTGACTATAGATGAGAATGTCTCAAAAGTGCCAACAGAGAGAGTTTTAGCCCTTGGTGAAGCAGTAAGACAAACCAAGCCTTGAGGACCTAATTAAGGGCATTCTTCATCAGACCTAGCCTCATCCGCCTGTTCCTCTGGCTTGAAACCTGTGCAGGTGACCTGTCCCTGAAGTTCTAGATTGAATTTTCATCTGCAGAAGAACGTGGTTGCACAGGGGATCACCCAAGGGTCAAGACCTGCATAAACCCACTTGGCTAGAAAGGGAGATAGCTGTAACCCAAGGCAAACAGGCCAGGTCGCAGTCAGCCAAGGCTTGGAGGGAGGGCGAAAGCTGTGACCAGAGTTGTAGCCAACAGGAGTATTTTGTCCATATCTATCCGATGGGTCATGTAGGGAAAAGATTCCTTTTACTGCTTCTTGTGGGTCAGCTTCAGCACTGGGAAGGGACTCATCTATTCCTCTCGCTAATCCCTCGCTGCCTCTTTTGGGCACATGGTACTGGCCCCACTGCAGGCTTGCTAAGGTGTCCTCAAGCAAGGTCTTGGTCTCACCAGGTCCATGACAGGAAGGCTGGGACTCGTATGAACAAGCGTACATGGTGCAAGGTGAAAAACTAGACATACTATTTATGCACGTATTTATGCGTATGTATTCATAGTCCAGTTTGCAGACATGGCAACTGGAAGAGCATTGTACAAGTTATCATTCAGCACATAAATAATGATGTCTGTATGGTGAGCGCTCCACAAAAAAATTCCTGCAAAAATATGTCTCAAAGGCATTTTCACTGCTGAGAGCATCCCACCTCCCAATGCCTACGGGCTAAACTTCAGGTCAAGAAAATTTAGCCAAAAGAATATATT
This sequence comes from Balaeniceps rex, assembly GCA_013401315.1. NCBI lineage: Eukaryota > Metazoa > Chordata > Aves > Pelecaniformes > Balaenicipitidae > Balaeniceps > Balaeniceps rex. Next base: position 138,255 of record VYZW01027926.1, on the reverse strand, counting down.
TTTCTGAGAAAAGTTCCTGCCACCAGCACGTGAGCTGCCTGTGAAACACAGCACGTGTTCAACCATACGGAGGCACTGGGTACGTTGCACAAGTGTGTGGTGCTGGGGCTATGCCTGCAGGCATATGAGAACTTGATTTCCTTGATCTGAAGGAGTGACACTTCTGTTCCAGTTAAAGTTACACAAGATATTTTATTCTGATGGGATTTTTTTTTGTTGTTTAAAAAGTGCTAGCAAAAAGCAAAACATGGAAAGTGCTTTGCTTACTGGTTTGATATAGGTTTGTGCTGATTCACACTGAGTAATGCAAATTATAATGGTGACTTTTGAGGAAAAGGCGGAAGAGATGTCTCAGCGGCTCAGCCATTTTTAATATTGTTCGCAAAGAAAATGTCTGAGCAATTGAGATCTGGATTGTGCCTTCACTTGTACCATTGCTAAGCAATATGGCACAGTACAGAATTAGGTATTGCGTTTTGTTTTTCCTTTTTCTTCATTTGTACAAGCTGCAAGATTTGTAGTAAGTTTTTCCATTAGCTTCTCATTCCCAAGATGTCGCAGTTTTGGAAGGGTGAGCACACGCAGCCGTAGCTGTCATGACTCTGGCTGAGGACGATAATAATTGCAATATTTGATCCTTGTGGAACTTGGGTCATTATCTATTCCCATAGTGTTTCCTCTGGCGTGCATTCTCAGGAAAATACTTTCTGGCGCTGATTTCTATTAGATCGTGGAATAATCCTCCAAAGGAAGTGGCGGAAGGCCAATTGTTGATCCAATTAAAACAATGGTTAGAGATTAACCCCTTAACAGTTGCAAGTCACATATGTAGTTCATTAAGCGCGGAAAAGCAAAGTATTTGAAGATCCAAAGGTTAAAGCAACCTTAAACTACGGGTATCCCTTCTTCATAACGCGTAGGGAATTATTGTTATTATTATTTTCCCTCGATGCTCAGCTGATTTGTTATTAGTGGCAAAAAGTCTTGTAAGTGAAGAAAATACTCCTGTCGCCTGCCTGTTACATAAGCTACCAGCTAACTTTGCATGGAAAGGGTGCTTAATAGCGATCTATTGCTATATATACATTGTTTTTAAAAAAGGAGCTGTCTTCGTGACAATGGGGCTAAGTCTAAGGCCTGATTAGATGGGTTNGTTTTTTTTTTTTTTTTTTTTTTTTTTTTTTCTTCCCGCTGTATAGGCAGGCTCTGATTACTGGGAGCGATATCTCACCGTGAATGAATGGCATAGAGGGAGCTGCAAAGACAAAGAGCTGGCTTTGTCTGCTGATGAATTAAGATAGCATGTGGGTGGCTGGGTGGCTGGTGAATAGCACAGACTTCCTTCATCCTCCTGTCACTGAGCTTTTCTTGTGTTTTCATTAAAAAAAAAAATGGGCTTAATCCCACGAACAATGAATCGAGAGCAAATTAGAGGGCTTAGGGAGAAAATAATGCTACATCAATATCTTAATGGCGACTACGGCGTTGTCAAAACTCTTGAAGGAAGCAGGATCTTGGCCTTATGTTACTCTGATAAATGCATAGAGAAAGCTGCTGCTATTACGATCATCGTATACTTTCCTCTCTGTTATATCCATGAACGTAGAAAAAATCCTGTACTTGCGGGTATACTCCAGGAAATGATAAAATTTGTGTTGGATTAGTGATTCACACCAATCCTCTCATGTCTTGCTGTGCCTGAGCTCTCTCCCCGGGCTTTTCCAGGTGGTCCTTGCCAGATGCCAAGTTTTTACTGCAGACAGGGTGGCATTTCTCCACCTCTCTGCTCTTACATCGCCAGCAGGGTTACAGCCTCCCGGGGCAGCTGGGGATGGATTCAGCACATGCGAGCAGGGCTGGGTGCTGCCAGGAGCCTGGGACAGGCACTGGGGAAAGCGGCTCTCAAGTCAAACAAGATCCACTTCATCCTCAAAGGTGCAAAGCATTTACAACAGGGTGCGAGTAACACAAAGAGGTTAACCTGTCTGTACTACGCTCTTGGCTTGCAAGCATCCCACCTCCCCTGAGCTTCCCTGCCTTCCTCGCCTGCTGGGCTGAATCTCCTCTTTCTAGGGTGGGTGTCCTATCCATATCTGCTTTGCTTTCCACATTTCTTTTGGGGAGAGCCTGGGGGGAAGCTACCCCTTGTGATTTTAACTCCCTTGAGGCCAGATACCTCTGCTTTCTCTGTGTTGTTTTTTTGTCTTTACTGTTCTCTAACAGCCTCATCACGGTGTCCTTTGACACGCAGGGATGCATTCAGACAGGCACAGACCCCACATGATGGGATGATGTGGGCATTACAAGCATTTTCCCACATTATTACTTCCCTGTTCAGAGCTATAATTCCTTGCTATTAGTCCAGGAAAGGAACATCTTATTCCATGAGACCTGTGAGACGTGATGTCACAACTTGGCCTGAAACTGGGCTCACCATTGCATACTCATATTTTCTGTTTTTCTCAAGATTTCCCAACAGCTGCTTTTATTTGGCCTTAGGTTCTGCACATCAAACCCTAAGTCTGGATTTTTAGCCCATCGGTCTTTCAGTTGCTTCTAGAGTCAAGGGCTTGATCGGTCGTGCGAGTCTTCGGATGGTGTCTGACCTTGGGTTAGATGCTGGCTGTGCTGCTGCCGAAAATCACGGCGCTCAAGTGCAAAGAGAGACAGCAGAACACGTTTAGCCAAGGGGTGGATACGAGGTAGTTTTTTATCCACAAGTCCCAGCTGTGCTGGCTGTTTACCTGGTTTTGGTTTATTTCTTGGGCCACTTCTAGCCCTGGATATTGCAGCCTGTGTGATAAAAGCTGGAGTGGCTTGGAAATTTCTGAGATTCTAAGAAATGTGCATGTGTGAAGCTAGTCAATATAGTTAATAAATTAAATAAATATATATTTATCTATTTACTAACATGTTTACTTAATGACTGGAAATTTAATAACCAGTTGCACGTGCTTTGAGAAGCTACCACACCTTTCCTCCTGAGAAGGGAATGAAATAGTCCAAGCAGGTAAATCCCTCCTTATGCCTCGTACCTGGGTCATCCAGACATGCATGCAAGCATGGCCCTCTCTCCCCCATGCCAACAGACATAATATAGAGGTGCACTTTGCACAGTCAGAGGTGGGCAACCTTGTTTCTAACCCTGGGGTGCTACATTTGCAAAGCACGTGTGGTTGCAGAAGAGAGCGGAGCCCATCAGACGTGTTGCTCGTGCTGGAAGTTGTGCTCGAGTTTTTGTGAGGGAGAATGTGGAAAAGTTTAAATCTGGCTTAAAACCCGAGAAAACTCGACATTTCTTCTATGTCTCATCTGGGTCCTTTGAGCCAGAGCTTGCCACCTCCCAGCCTTGGGCACTGTAGAAGAGCTCTGAGCCCAGGCTCCCATGGCCATGCTTGGCTTTGCTCTTGTCCTTCCTGCAGCAGCTCCTGGCGTTTCTTGCTCTCTTACTTGCCACCAGTGCTGTTTTCTGCAGAATAAAAGGCAGCACTGTATTGAATCCGCCTTCTTCTTTGCCCTGGAAATAGCTCTTAGCGTTCTTGCTGCAGAACAAGGGAGGATCAAAAGAGAGAGAAAAGGAAAATGCTTCGCTCCATTGGGATGTCATCTTCTGACCCAGTCTTTGCTCTGAAAGAAAGGAGGGGAATTTAGCCAAAAATAACAAGCTTGAAACTTGGAAACCAACCTGAATGCTTATTTTACGCTTCCTTCTTTTGACCTTATGCTTTGTAGCAATATAATTTATGGTTAATGCATATATAAACCCATCTGTGGGTCCTCTTTTGCATACCTTAACCAATCAGACTAAAAAAAAAATCCAAACCCCAAAAAAGTTGGCATGGATATTGTGTGTCCAGTCAGAGTGCACTGAGTAATATGCTGTAGTAGATAGCTGTTATCTCAGACATTTATTTGATACAGGAGATAATGTGTTCAGAAAACGATGCTGGAGCTCAGGAGAGTTAAGTACAATAAGGGAAATTCATTAGCCTTATTCTCATTTGGCTCTGATAGTGGAAATTAAACCCACCAAACCACTAGATTTCCACCACGGTCCATGGGGCACCAGGAAAACCTCCCCAGCGTTGTCGAGGCAGCTTTCTGTCCTGTGTGATGGGATAAGGTAAAAATCCCTTTGTAAAACCCCTTGGGATCTCGGCTCCCTAAGCCCGTTCACGGTATCAGAGGTCGTACCGAAGGCACGTCACTGGCCATGACCCACCCTGCGCCTAGGACTGAAGGGATGGAGTTGAAATCAAGTAAGAACGTGAGTCTGGGCTATGGTCATGGTAGGAACTTCTTTTATGTCTTGAAACATTCGTTATTTGAATTGTGCAAAAGCAAATGGGAACGCAGCAGGGTTTGGGGTGCGCTTGCTGTCTGACGTGTGAATGACGGCTGCAGGCTCAGCGTCGGGGGGTGTGCGCGCGTGTGCATGCAGTTCTTGTATTGCGTGTTTTTACAGGGGAATTACGGGAATTAACCACACTATTTTCCCCTGTCAGATTCTTGAGAGGACAGGAAAGGGGAAAAATGAATAAAATAAGAAGACAAAACTTTTGCTCACCCTGCCTAAATCTGAATACATTTTGTTTGTATTTTGTTGATAACAGTTTAGTTGCAAAGATGATAAAAGGGTTTAACAGAAAAGTCACCTTTGGTGTTGAACATGGACCTGCCCTTTGGATTGAGGACACTCAGTCCAGATCTCAGCAGCTCCACACACGTCTCTAACAAAAGCAACTTCTGATTATTTGATATCCTTTGTATTTATAAAGCGAAATGGAAGTAAAGCAAACTATACTTTTGACAACCCTTTCTGATCTTTCTTAACTGAACCTGGACTTCATTTCATTTTGATTGGGCTCTAAATTGAAAATCAGTTTTCTCCTCCGGCCTAGTTGAAACCACAAGTTCAACTAAAGATTTAGAAATGGTCTTTAATAGGAATTTTATTAAGATGCAAGAAGAAAAAAAATCCAGTTTAATTTTCATATCTCAGGAGAATATGCAGTTAGAACAAAAAAATCTTTTTTCCTTGCAAACTTTGCAAATTCGCTCTGCAGTCATCAGCAAAGGGGTTTTATTCCCATATCATGGAGCGCTCATTATTTTATCTGTCGGAAGAAGCATCTCATCTGCATGTCACTTCGACTGAACAGCAGTGGCAGTCCCTGCCGCTGGAGCTGGCAGACACGTTGCCAAGTTGAAATGCTCTTCTGAGCTGATGCAAGCTTCAAAAGTAGAGCCCGGGTGTTTCATTATTCCCACTGCTGCGGAGCATGCCACGGCATTTTCGTTTCCCGCAGAACCGCGTCCCGTAACACAACGGGACTAAGACCTGCACATACATTTGAAGGAGGGGTGGGAACGAGAAGTATGTCATGGAAACTGCCGTGAAGTCTAGGGCTTGTTGCCAAGGAATTTTGGGGTGGTTTGAATTTATTCCCAGTGTGCCACAGAGAACGCTTGGCCTTGCTTATGAAGCTTGAGTCTTGACCGTAACAAAGCTCCACAAATGGGTAAAACCGGGTGAGCTGCAGCCGCTTTAACCTACTACCAGGTGCATCAGCCCTGCAAGCTGTGCGAGTTTGCTGGTTTCTTGGACTTCATTGTTTGGTAAAGTCATGTCCAGTTTCTCTCTGGGGTGAAAGGGAGTTTGAACCTGCGCTGCAAGTGCAAGGAAAAACATTTGTGGGGGCAGCGAACATGAATTTGCCGGCGTGCTGCTCTTGCATGATGAAAAGAATATCAAGCGATTAACTAGCACATGGGAGCTGATGCACTGCTGGCTAGACAACTGGTGCTGATTCATTAGACTCTAATTACAAGTTATTTTTACTCAGCCTCCCCTCTTTACAAAGGGCTGCTTGGAAGGCAGTGTTGAAAGTCTTCCTTCATCCAGGCTTTGATAAAAGTCAGATGGAAGCCTGTCTGTCCTTCTTTGTGTTTATTTTTTTGGAAGAAATACAAACCCGCTTTGCAGATGGAAGGGGCACGGCTGTGTTACTGAGAGCGGCTTGTTTGACCTTGCACTCAAACTGGGATGAACTGGCGGGCAGGAAGCGCGCGCTGGAGATGTTTGCTCAATGAGTGTTTCCAAGGGAAAGTCCAAGTTTCACTTCCGATGAGTGGGGGGTTGATCAGTGCGAATGGTGGATTGGGCTTGGGATCTCAGCTCTCTGGTTTTTCTTTCAGTGCTCTTCATGTGTGGTTCCTGTAATGATGAAGGCAGGCATTTATTAGCTGCCTCTCCATCCTTTTTACTTTATTACCTATATCATGCAGCAGGTTTAATTAAGAGAGGGTCTGTGCCCAAAGTGACACATTACTGTCTTGTTTATAGCAGCATGAAGTACGCTCAAGAGGAAGCATTTAAATCCCATATTAGTGCCCTTATTCTCAAGGGCCAGGCTGCTTTCTAAAGACGACTTGTATTTTCCTCTGTACATAGCTTAATACTCTTTCGCTAACCACTGTCTCTAGTGATAAATTGCCCTCTTAAAAAATCCTGACATGCTTGGATAAAGCCTCATGTCTGAGGAGGAAACAGTATCTTGGTAACCCTGAGATTTCCACCGTATGGGTGGAAATGACCTGCTTCCCTTCCTCACCTTGGGGTAGCGCTTCCTCACATCCTTTTACATCCAACACATCCAAAGGCCACGATAACACATTAATGTGGTGAACCCATGCGTACGCAGAACAAATTTTGGTAAGGAAGATGCTTGAACATCAGATTTCCAGAAAACCAGCAAGCATTACCTTTCCTTTTAGTTCGCCCTTTCCCTTCAGCCGGAGGTCTGAGGACTCTGGGGTGAGTCAATCCTTGTCCTGAGAAATGTTGGTGCAGGGAGCGTGTCCAACACAGTCCCGTGGAGCTGCGACGGAGTGATGCTGATGGGATAACATTTCTGATAGCTAACACATGATTGCTGTCTCTTGTGAGGAGTTCTGGAGTTCAGGCAGGAGCAAAAGGTGCAAATCATGGAAAGAGCTTGTTTTCCTACACGAGGAGGACAGGTCTGTTGAGAAACCTCTCTTGTTGAGTTGGCTTGGAGAGAGGTCTGCAAAGCAGTTGTGACTGGTTCAAGTCCAGCATCAACCGGAGCAGCAAGGGTTGTCCTGCTGCACAGAGTCTCCTTCTTTCCTGACTCACATGTCTCAAGAAGTCAGAAAACCATCACGGAGCAGGGAAGAGCTGGCTGACCTGAAGCGTGACCCACTGAACTCTCTCTGGAGGGCCGCAGGTCAGGCAGATGAGTGTGAGCGTGACAACTTCACATGACTTGAGGAAGCCTCCCAGTCTGGGATGGTTCTTAGTCCACAGACCATAATTTATAGGTGATGATATCTGGGATCTGCCAAATTTCCTCAAACTTTTGTCAAAAACAGGAGGGATGTGGACCGTTTATGACATCTGTGAACCCCATCTGACCTCTTTTTCCCCCTCCCTGTCTTTCTGAGGGACTGGAGGAGAAGTGGTGGAGAGCACGTGTGTAAGGGCAGTAGAATGATGAGCCAGACAGGTTGTGCTGGTGCGATGGAGAGCTCCGGCTGGGGCACTTTGGCCAAGTTGGCTGGGTGGGAGGCAGAGCTTCAGGAGGGAAGAGGGAGATGGGCAGGAGGACAACCCAAAGTGTACCCGACCACAGGCGGTGCAGGAGGCTCTAGGGGAGAGCTGGGTCTGCTGGTGGAGGGCAGAGCAGGGCTTGGCGGCTTGGACAAGGAGGAAAGCACAGCAAATACTGAGAATGTGTATCCTTCTTACTTGGAGTTAACATGAAATTGAGAACAAACCTCCTAACCCCATTAAGTAGTTCTGCAGGGAAAGCACGGTGCAGGCTTTTTATTACCTTCTGGAAGAGCACACAGCCAGACATTTGGCAAGAGGTTCCAGAAACTCTCTAGGTAAATGCAAACTGCAGGTACTGTGTTAAAACCCTCAGTTCTTCGGTTCTCCCAAACTCCAGGAAAGGTCTTTTAGTGCAGAAAAAAAATCACGAATGAGTCTTCTATCCTCTGTACAAGCAATGGTGCTCCCTAATGTGGCTTCTGCAAGCTTTTGGTGCAGGAAATGTTTCCTTGCATGCTCATTTGATGCAGTCTATAACTTTTGGTGTGCTGAAGGTTACAAAGGGGAAGGAGACCAAGAGCCCTCTCCTGGCACAGACCGAAAGGACAGCTGGAAAAATAGCGCAGGCTAATGGATACGGGTGGGCAGGTGAAAGGAAGGCATGAACACTGAAGTAGGACCGCATGGCAAGCCACACGCTTTATTTATAACCCATATATAAATATACTCCAGGCATAAATCTGGAGCGTGTATTCTGTGTGGGCCCATGTTGCAGGTGTGCAGCATGGAAGGTGGGTTGGGCGTGTGGCTTCCCTCTGGGCTGCCCCTGCCCAGCCGAGCGCGGGCGGTGCAAGGGGGACGAGGGAACGCTGTTTTGCACGGTTGATGGCAGACCGGCGTGCTGTCAAGCTGACTTGCAAGAATTTGTGTAAACAGCTCAGCAAAATACATCTTGAAAGAGGTTTTCGGAAGGCAGATCAAGGGGTGCCTTTACAGTTTTACTGGACTTCCTTCCAACTGTGAGCAGCAGCTCTGGGGGAAACACGGTGAGGTTTGCTCTTATCTCCAGACCACAGCCCCCACAGAGACCTGCAAACCAAGCTCAGTGCTGAGCTGATTCTCATCTCATAGGCACCAATACTGAGCAAACAGCAGGCTGCAGCGATGTGAGACTGTGCCCTGCTCTTCTTCTGAACCCCTTTCTTATCATTTTCCCATGGGCTCAGGTTATCTCATATGCTGTAGTTACGAAGCGTGGGGACAAGCTCAGGGGCTCTGCTGGCTGGTGGGTCTGAGCTCTGGCAGCATTTCTTAGCGTGCTTTTTGCAGAGCTCAGTAACATTTCAGCGTTGCACCCAGGATCCTGTATCTTCCATGGCAATGGTTTCCATGCCCAGCTCTTGCCAATCCATGTGCGTGTCACTTATGGGCTGGAAGCCCCTGGTTACTGTGGCCTGCCTGTGGTCTGCGCCCACACCAGGCTGTCCCAAGGACGTTGCATTGCTGTGGTGCTTTGACCAAGCCATTTGGACAGTGTGGATCAATGGAGAATGTTCCACATCAGGCCTGTAGTATATGCTGTTATATGTTCTGCAAACACCATCTGAGGTTGAGACTGTTGTGTAGTTGCTGTAATTCAAATTAAGTCTGTGATTATGTATCACCCATAGAGCCTTTGCACCTTGCCTATATATGTAAAACCTAGGTTTAGATACCGTAGAATCATAGAATGCTTTGGGTTGGAAGGGACCTTCAGAGGCCATCCAGTCCAACCCCCTGCAGTGAGCAGGGACATCTTTAACCAGATCAGGGTGCTCAGAGCCCCGTCCAACCTGACCTGGGATGTTTCCAGGGATGGGGCCTCCGCCACCTCTCTGGGCAACCCCTGCCAGTGTTTCACCACCCTCAGTGTAAAACATTTCTTCCTTCTATCCAGCCTAAATCTGCCCTCCTTTAGTTTAAACCCATCACCCCTTGTCCTGTCACCACAGGCCTTGCTAAAAAGCCTGTCCCCATCTTTCCTCTAGGCCCCCTTGAAGCACTGCAAGGCCGCACTAAGGTCTCCCCGGGGCCTTCTCTTCTCCAGGCTGAACAGCCCCAACTCTCTCAGCCTGGCCTCGTAGCAGAGGGGCTCCAGCCCTCGGAGCATTTTTGTGGCCTCCTCTGGACCCGCTCCAACAGCTCCATGTCCTCCTTGTGCTGAGGGCTCCAGAGCTGGACACAGTATGACCCACGTAGTTTGAGCTCTGCTTTTCCGTGCAGCCTGTGTTGTAACTCTCCTTTAAAAGCCAAAATGTTCATGAAGGTGTTTATAAATTAAATCTTCTCATTTAGAAAACAACCCACAGGCTTTAGCTGGCTCAGTGCTGGGAAAACCTTCAGGCTGCCTAACGCTTGCAGTGTGCTTGTGTCTGTGCAGAGTCTGGGGCAGGAGCTACAAAAAGCCTCGTCCACCTCAAAGATGGAAGCACAGGCAGGCGCTCATTGCTCTTGGGGTCTGCAGGTGTCTGGGCAGAGGGTCTCAGTCCTTCTCCAAAAATGCACGTCCCCTCCTAACATGCTGGGGAGGAGAGGTGCAGGTATCATCTGTGCAGAGGTGATGACCTCGGTCACCTTCCAAAGAAATAAACCCGGCCCCTCGTGTCCTCCTCGCTGCCAGCGTCCCCAACCACTGCTGGCACAGATGCTGGCTCCCCGCCGCTCCCCCACCCCCGTGTGTTCCCAGTACAGTAGTTTGCAAGCACAGAGGTCCTGGAAAATGTTGAGGTAGTGTGAACAAAAATTAATGTGTTGTCAAAGTAAATAAACAAACAAGGAGGGATACTCTCCTGATGGCCCGGGAGGGCTGGGAGAGGGCCAGCGCTGCGCCATCCAGCGTCCCAGCCACATCGTTTTGGTCTGATGTGTTGCATGGGCTATGGCTTCGTGCTGGCACACAGACCGCGCGCTGCGAGTATTAGGTTACAAATTGTCATACAATTTTGGTGCAATCCATGCATATTATAGATGTCTGTATTACATTATTATCCCTTCAGATCCTATAGACTTTCTTCAGTGCTCCTTTGGGGCATCATCTGTGCTGCTAGTTCCCATAACAACTTGTGAATTCATCATTCCAAAGCTGCTTTTTTAAAAAAAAAAAAAAAACCACACCAAAACGAAAATCAGCCCAAATTCTCTTGTCTTTTGTCAGCTACTGAAGCATTCGGATCCCTGGCAGCCTGCCGCTTCTTTTCTCCTCCTCTTTTTCTTGTTTTTTGTGAAAAGAAATCCAGGCATATACTTAGAAGGGTCACTACAATTACTTATAAAGAAAAAGCGTATTACCTACGTGGCATTATAGATGCTGGCCCTTGGTAAACATTTAAAATCGAAAGACTGGTAGATTAAAAGATTTTTACGTATGGGGCACTGATTTAGTTGATGTATTAGTCTCTTTAGCATCTCTCTGACAGGTCTATTTAGAGCTTCCCTTTCGTCTGGCCTTCCTCAGGCAATGACACTCGTTACTCTCTGCCTGTCAGTCAAAAGGAGTTGTAATGGAGCTCGAATGGCTCTCCTGACACAGTGCCCTTGTAGGAGTAAAGGAGTGACAAATACCAACACTCCTACCTGTAGGTGCCTTGGGAGGGGGCAGGCAGCACCCCTGGCTGCACTGGGTGCAGGGACCACCTTTCCTTCCTGCCCTGGGGTGCTCAGTTCAGAGGAGACTGTTTTGTTTTTTTTTTTCCCCTGGGAGTTAAGGAGTAATGGGATGGAATTGGAGGTTTTTGAGGGATGTGGAAAGACCGAGGCAAGGAAAATCATGATTGTGGTGAGCTAAAATTGGTATGTTGAGAGCTGTGGAGCTAAAACACAGTAACTGAGCACGGCAAGATGGGATGTGATATGGGGCAGGACAGACGGGGAGGGTACTTTAGTGTAAGCGTGTAAAACACTCCAGCATCCTCAGGAAGAAAGCCACTTTTTAAAGTGAACATTTTATAAGTGAACATTTATGGACCACGCTGAATGTTAACATGGAATAAAAATTATTTAACGGGTTAGAGATGAATGCATCTGTTATTTTTAGCTCCTGTAGTTCTTTGCCCTCACTAAGGTTTCCTTGCCCAGGTATTTATCAGGTTACTTTTAATTCACCGTTTTGTTCTGCCTTGCTGCTTAAGGATGGTCCTGTTTGGGTGTGCAACCCGAAGTGCCGCTGCTTTTCTCCTTCTTTCAAGAAAGAGTGCACAAAAATGCAGTGAAAAATGCCATAAGTTTAGATGTACAGATGCTTAGTAACATCAGACGTGATGTCGAAGCTATAGATAGACGAATTCTGCAAATGTTGACACCCGAGTAATTGGACTCATGTCACACACTTAGTCACATCGCAACATCTGTGCTTGCGCAGACAGGCTGCTTGGAAATACAGAGGCTACGGAGAAAATCTGAGCTCTGGGCAGTTAATGACTGCGCTGAGTTAGGAGCCATACCAGATTTTAGTGCAATGGTCAGTCCGTGCAGTTAAAGAGTTAACAGCCCGGGGAGAAAAAGCCTGAGTTTGTCTGAGGACCATTTATCCACCGTCTGTCAGTCATCGGCATTCCTCTCTGCTGAGCAGACCCTGGGTTTGGTGCTTTTAAGGCCAATGAACTTAGGAGGAGAAATATTCCCATTTGAATTAGATTATCGGACAATTTAAGTGGAATTGCATGAAAACAACATTAAAAAAACATTAAGATATTCTAGATAATAGGTCAGCCTTGCCTGATATCGCATAGCCCTAGCCTTGGTCTCTTGGCTTGCTCCACCTTGTTCATTGGCCATCCAGGAACGGAACTGGGCAGAAGTCCTATAAAACTTACACAAAAAGAAAAAAAAAAAAAAGTACCTTTTCATGTATGTAAAACCCGGTTCTTGCGCATAATGGAACAAATTAAGCTTGTGGAGCCAGCCGTAATTTTGGCATTTCTCAACTTTGCAAATAAACATTCTTTAATTAAAGCTCGTCTCTCACTTCCGATGATTTTTAGAAAAAGCAAACAGAGGCAGCGCTGCGTTGGCTGCGGGACTGGGAACCTTCCCGTTTCTGCTTGCAGAGCACGCTGCCTCGCTGCTGCTGCGCGAGTCACCGGTTGCACCACCGAGTCATCCCCTCCACATGAGCCTGTCTTTCTGGGAAGAGTTTATGGGGGTACGCAACTCAAATTTGCTAATTAGCATAAACAGCTCTTTACCAGGCAGCACAGCTCTGGTAAAAACCAGGCAGCACAGGCAAACCTGGCTACTGCGATAAGCAAGATGTATCCGACTGGGGGAGATTTGCCAGATTTGATCAAAGTCCTGGAGTCTGTTCCCAGCTGTGCCAGAACCAATCTTATGCAACTCCTCTGCTATCTTATTTGTATGAGTTTTGAATTATATTTGCCTCGCTCTTAAGATCAATAGGAGACATTGCTCAATATTATAGCCAATGGAAATCATGGCGTTATCGTGGGTTGCTGGAAGAGCTGGACTAGAGCACATCAAAGTGTGCTCCTGTAGCCCCGCGCTCCTTTCTTAAGGGGCTGTTGCATTTTTTGCAAGCAGGGCACGGTCACTGTGCCTCCCCGCGCGTAGGGTACGTGGGCTGCAGCAGGGGGTTCAGTGCCCCAAATTCAAATGTAGGAGACAAGGAGGCACTGGAGACTTTAGCCCCAAGTAAGCGCAGATGACGATTTTCAGGTGTGTGTAACTTGGCGAAACGGAGTGAATTTTCATGGGAGCTGTAAAGGTCTCCTTCCTGAATCCAGGACTTCTGCCATGACAAATTTCCAGTTGGAGGGGGGAGCTGAGAGGGTTCTTTAGAGAAGTGGTTGGACAGTGGTTGGACAACACAATTATTTTTACTTTGGGGTAAGGCATTTTATTTTTCATTTGCTTTTTGACTCTGCTGCTAGAATTATTATTCCAGTAGGACTGAGTTGATCCTGACTAATTTAAGTGTCTAAAATAAAGTTATAAATGAACTGTGTTTCCATGAGTAAGATTCCCGTTCACGGTTGCAGGGTTTATTTCATGGCAGTGAAATCATTATCAAGTAAGCAAGTAGTGTGCTTTGAAAACACAGAAATCATTTAGCGGTGATAATTAAATACCAGGAATTGCTCTAACAGCTAGTATAGATTAGTTCAGCACACTAAAAGTTTTGCATTTATTTACACATCGCAAGGGGAATGTGTTGTTAAGGGAATAGCACAGCAAGATCAGCCTTTAAAGAGTCTCTCCCCTCTCGTTTGTTTGATTTATGCAACCAGCTTCCAGTGACTGACCGGCTCTGATGGGTTGCACCTCTGTAAACCTGCCATAGTTGACTGTGACATTTTCCCGAATCTTTTTTTTTTTCCCCCCCCATTTAAATCAACAGCTTTAACCCCAGTTTTACCCCCTCAACTCTAATTTAGTCTCAAATATCGCCCCTGGGAAATGTCAAGTTTAGATTTTCAAAGGTTACCCAAAGTATCAAGTTATTGGATTATATTCTGCGAGCGGATTTTGGGGGAGTGAGGAAGAAGCGTGATCAATACCTGCGTCCTCTGGAGTTTAAGAAGAAATCCTCCCAGGGAATAATTTAGCCTCTGCTTTTGCAAAGTGTTTGGCACGGCTCGGTGTTAGCTGGAAGTGCTCAGCATCTCACGGATGGCGGAGCTGGATGTGAACTTGGCTCTTTCGCTGTTTTATATGGCATTTTCAGTGCCGCAGCATAATACCTAGCAAAACTGGGCTTTGGCCAGTATTTGTGACTTGGGATGGGGCTATTCCCAGTGCGAGCCAGACATCCCAGACATGATTGTATTCACGTGCTTCGTTTTTCCTGAAGAATCGCGTATCTCTCCGTTTTTCTCCTGTTACCAACTGGCTTAGTTCGGAGAGAGTCTTCATGGTTCCCAAAGGTTGACTTTGGGGTTCTCGTTAGTTTGAGATGTTATTGGCAGCAGAGTATAGAAGTTACCGCCAAGAAACATGTTTAGGCATTTGGATTACTCTTGTAAATTTTAATTAATCACTTTGCTGCTGTATCAGGCAGCGCTGTAACACATACTTAATGCTCGAGTATTCAATTTCTTACAGCAATATTGCACTGCGGGTTAAAAAATAAAGCTGCGGGGTAACAAATGTCTACATTCATGACAGTTTTATTTGTAAAGAGTCTTTCAAAGTGCTCTCTGTGCCTGGAGGGGCCGTAGGTGAGGGGTGCGCAGCAATGCACCTCAGTGGTGCTGCCTCTGCGCTGCCCAGTTAGCAGGGTGGTGACGGGTGCTCTGCCTCCGCTCCCGCAGACATCGCTCCAGACGGTCCTTCAGGAATGTTGTCATCTCCTGGCACCCTCCAGATAGCTAAAATTACCCAGTCAGCTGTGTGCAATGGTAGTCTGGCTCCTGAGGAGAAGCGTGTTCTGGTTTATAGGAGATGGGGTCCAGACTTCTCGGGGGCTGCCCGATGCGTTTAGTCTTTGTTTGCTTTGACAGAAGGATAAGCATAAGCCTTTAAAACAGCAAGCGTCGGACAAAAATAAGAGCTGACATTATTTTGCTTCTCTGGGCACGGCTGCAAATTGTCACCTGCGAGCTGGTGCTGAGAGGTGTGCGGAGCACCTCTCGTCCCTCCCAGCCTTCGAGCGGCGAAGAGCAGCCTGTCCGTGGGGCAGCACCTGCACGGCTGTCTGTCCGGGTGGTCTGCCCCACCGCTGCCATTAGCCACGGTGGGTGTGTGCAATGGCCTCAAGTTGCACCAGGGGAGGTTTAGATTGGATATTGGGAAAAACTTCTTCACGGAGAGGGTTGTCAAGCACTGGAACAGGCTGCCCAGGGCAGTGGTGGAGTCCTCATCCCTGGAGGTATTTAAAAGCCGGGCAGACGAGGTGCTTAGGGACATGGTTTAGTGGTGGACAGGTACGGTTGGACTGGATGATCTTAAAGGTCTTTTCCAACCAAATGATTCTGTGATTCTATGGTCTTTCCAGACAGGTTCTCAAGCACCTGCAGGGATGCTTCAGATGAAGGGATCAGGGACTCGGGGTGCATGGTGGGGTGCCCAGGCGCTCCTTATAGACACAGATATCCACCTTCTTTTTGCAGATAGGTCTGTGCAAAACCTACATGCCTTTTGGATAATGCTGAAATATTGCTACAGCCTGAGAATTTGATAAGAGGATTTGGGTGGTGCAGGGTATCTCTGGTGCTTTTGCTTTACATAAAGATGAATTTTACAAGAAAAAGGCTTTCTGTTCCCACGTTTGTTAACGTGTCACTTTGCATCAACAATAGACGCGTGGAGTAAGTCACAAAGGAGAATTGAAGCAGTGGGTATTGACTTCAATTGAACTACAGCTGTACGCGGGTGTATGGATGCTCATAGGTGCGAGCGATGTCCCTGATGCAGTTAGAAAAAGGGGAAGCAAACTCCAAACAGCAGGAATGATATGAACATACCATCTTCATGCTTGGTTTGCTGTCTTTGGTGATGCAGATGAGGTTCTCACTAGAAAAGGGATTTGCAAGCTATGACTTGTGTCCTGCTCTAGGGGTAACCAGGCTGGTTTGAGACACGGAGCAGCCGATGCCGAGTCTCGCCCGTGCAGGAGCTGCTGCGGTCGTTGGCGCTGCTGACGTGCCCGAGGAAACACAGTTTGGAAAGTCCTGCTGTACCGCGAGCATGGATGAAAAAATCAGCCTTGGCATTTAGGAATATGCTGGGGAAAGGAGCTGCTGGAAATCCAGGAATCAGAGAGGGGAGGGGGAGGTTAGATCAGATTTACTCCTGCTCCCAGGAGCCAGGGCGCAGCAGAGCCTTGCAGGTGTTTTCTAGGGCTTTGCCCAGCCTAGTGGTAAATGCGTTAATGGGCCTGCTACCACCTTCCTTAGGAGATGTTCCAGTCTCGGAGGTGTCTCCTCTCTCTGGTAGCTTGTTTTTGTAGTACTCAGGCTAAATTCTCCTATTCATAATCTACCCCACTAGGAAAATACACTCCCTAGATAATTTCTTTTCAATCCGATGTTTACACCCATCAATTATTTGCAAACTTCTATCCCCTCCCACCTCTTTTTTTTTTTTTTCCCCCGACTTAAGTGAAACGTGCAGATTTGGCTCCTTTAACGTCTCTGAAGGGATCAGTGCTTCCAGACTCCAGGCACTGTATTGCTGATTCCTGGACATGTGGTAGTTTGAGCACACCTCTTAGCATGAATCCCTCACCTCGAATGGGCTTCTGGACCAGACCAGAGTTTTTGTGTTACAGCCCTGTGCAGAGGATGCTGTGGAATTGCATCAGCCTGAGACATTTTGCCAAAAACCTGCATAAAGGGATGAAGGAGATAATTTTGCTGCTGCCTTGGTTTTGATGCTCTGAGCCAGGGTACCAGTGCCCAACATCCAACAAAGCTATACTGAATATTTTTTTACCCAGAAATCTCATTACAGAGCCTACCACCAGAGGCATTACAACTATTGTGATTTCCTGTGATTTTTGCCCCTCTCTCCTTTCTCCAAGGGCTGTATGGTTGTGCTTTCACTTCTTTTTTTTTTTTGCCTACTTCTGCCTGAGAGTTTGATGGGGGGATTGGCAGAGGCTCAGCACATCCTTCCAGGGGTGGACCAATAAGGGCTGACTCTTGCAGCATGACAAGGCTGTGATTTGTTTTTTTTTAATTTTATATTTTTTTAAGTGAAAAACAGACTTTGCAGCCAGCCTTATTACTCAAATACCTGTCCTTCTGGGACAGTGCACCTTCGCCTGCTTAGCGCTGCTGTAGCTGCCTGCTCCGTACCACATCCCGGAGCCTGGCACTCCAACCTATTGATTGACATCTCCGTCTCCAGCTCTGATCTCATGTCTTGACCATCTGCTTCTTCTGGTGGTCTCCGGAGGGTCTGCCAATCAGCAAAGCAGGCTCAAAACTCGCAGGCAAATGGGTTAGATTATTTTTGGACCTTCCTTGCAGCCATCTGTTTGGGAGGGAGCCATGAGCTTGTCTTACCCAGCTGGGTTAAGGTGCTGTGGCAGCCTGCAAGGGAGGAGGAAGCAAACAGGATGAAGAAAATTACCCTCTTCTTAAGGAGCTGAATCAGCTGCGAGACGGCACTGAGCTCTCAGCCAGCGACTGGCACCGGCAGTAAGATATCGGGATATTTCCCGGCTCCCATCCCTGTCGGAGCTGGCTGTTGCTTTCAGACGACACCAGGCAAGACAGCAAGTTTAGTGTGACTTCGAAGCTGACTCGTGTTGCCCGTGACAACCTGGGTTTGAGTCTGTTTTACATGCACACACATGCACACGTGTACATGTTGCTATAACAACCACCCAGGACTTTTTAAAAAACGTTGGACGCCGTTTTCCAGGTTGCAAAGCACCTAAGTTTTGCTGCAACCCAGAAGGCAAACAGCTGCCTTCAGTCTTTTTTTTCTTTTTTTTCCCCCTCCCTAAAAAAAGCACTAAATCAAGTATGCTAGGCAAAATGTCTGGGTTAATTATGTAAAAAGAGTCTGTAGTGCCTTAGTAGGAAAAGTGAGGCACACAGGGCTCTGTCTGCAGCTCTGGTGTTTGAAAGAGCCCGCCCAGTTCACGGCAGTAAAGGCTGAAATGGTAAATGCTGGGTTTGGTGTCCCCAGAGCATCGCTGTTAAATAACGCCCCCAGTAGAGCCACTGGTGTCACCAGCAGCGATAAATCACAAAGCACAGATGAAGGTTATGACCTGCAGCCTCTGACCCAACGCGATCCAAACTAATGCTGTAACCTGGAAGAGATCAATCAGATACTGGTGAGGGCAGGGGATGCGAACGGCAAAGAGCCCGTATTAGCCCTCCCCTATAGCTGCAGACTCTGGCGAAGGCACTTACACCCAGGCGATGGCATTTGTCTCCTGTAGCAGGCTCAACACCAATACTCTATATTTTTCCCTTTTTCTCCGAGTGATGGGGACACTCTGAACAGTGTTGTCTTCCAAAAAACGTGGGTTTTCTTGCAGGGAAAGGGGAAAGCAGGAGAGGCACAGCTACCAGACAGCATGTGTTTCGCAGGATCCGCATGCGTGTGCTAGCCCTTGCGTGCTGGTCTTCATCTCGCATGTGTTTGACAGCGAGCCTTGCCCATAAAATGAGCCCTGACGGAGGGGAGGGAGTTCTGGTTTCCCCTCGTAGGCAGCACTTGGTCTTCCTGTGCAGTTCGTGACCAAGCCTGCTGCTGGGGTCCATCCCGCCACGCAGGGGTGGGTGTCACTATTCTCTGTCGCACCGCAAATGAGGTGACACAGAGGTTGCAGAAGGTCACTTGGGGCAGAGCTCAGAATAGAGCCCAGGACCTAATATGGCACCTTTTGGTGTCCCCTTGCTCACAGCTCCACCTCGGCACAACCATCCACTGCTCTGCGTTGGGTCCTCGGGGCTGCATATGATCAAAGACATTCAGATATCATAGAATCATTTGGTTGGAAAAGACCTTTAAGATCATCGAGTCCAACCGTACCTGTCCACCACTAAACCATGTCCCTAAGCGCCTCGTCTGCCCGGCTTTTAAATACCTCCAGGGATGGGGACTCCACCACTTCCCTGGGCAGCCTGTTCCAGTGCTTGACAACCCTCTCCGTGAAGAAGTTTTTCCTAATATCCAACCTAAACCTCCCCTGGTGCAACTTGAGGCCATTGCCTCTCATCCTATCACTTGTTCCTTGGGAGAAGAGACCAACCCCCACCTCACTGCACCCTCCTCTCAGGCAGTTGTAGAGGGCGATGAGGTCTCCCCTCAGCCTCCTCTTCTCCAGGCTGAACAACCCCAGGTCCCTCAGCCGCTCCTCACAGCACTTGTGCTCCAGACCCTTCCCCAGCTTCGTTGCCCTTCTCTGGACACGCTTCAGCACCTCAATGTCCTTCTTGTGGTGAGGGGCCCAAAACTGAACCCAGCACTCGAGGTGAGGCCTCATGTGAGACATGCAATGCTGTTTCATCAACAGTGGTTAAACTTGCTGGCAAAACGCATGTCCTGTCACCCCTAAAAGTGACATACAATTCTTCATGTGTTGATTTAGTGGGCAAAGCTTGTGTTTGATAGTCATATTTCAAGTCCAAGCCCATTACAAAAGGCAAGAAAATATCTGGTCATCCTGTGATCACCTTGATGCAAACCCCAATGTCTAGGATACCCTGGACTTTTTTCCCCACCCAGAAGCTGTGTTGAGAGAATGGAGTAAAAAATGCTTTGGATATTGGTTTAGGATTTCTAGGTATGTGATAGTCCAAAACCAACTGCTGCAACTAGATCGTTGGAGGTCTAGAAATCCCAGAGGAATAGACGTGTGGGCAGCAGGGATCTGTGCAGTCTGAGAGCACAGGCTAAGCTGGATCCATCTAGCTGGTGCTGGATCCCTTGTGGAGGTCCTGCAAGACAGATAAGGCTGTGGTGCTGTGTTGGGCTTCTTGGGTTGGGTGGGAGAATGTGCTGGGCATGTTCAGTACCAAGTGGTTGGTTTATACCTCCTGGTATCAACCATGCTTTTTAATTTGTATGAGGGCTCTTCAGTGATTTCAGGACTTCCAGTGTGTTTACGTTGCAAGACGCTTTTTGCAGACGTGGACTGGAATTCTAGTAGGTGTTTCATGGTCATGTTTTGTAGGTGATGGTGGTCTCCCGTTAGCACTTGAGACTTAATGCTTGATTACGGACTCTGCTGAACAGTGTCTGAACAACCGTGGGGGATGCTTTGCCTGTGGTCAGAGATGGGTTCCCACAAAGGACAGAATTTGATGTAAACATGCACTGTTCCAGAAATCGGTCTGATTTTCCAACATGTGCCCTTACCTCTCATGGCTGACTGGAGACCTCAGAACCTACCTGAGAAAGTAAAGACCTTTTCACCCAGAGATCACGAGCCTGAATCCAACTCAAACTACAAATTGTACTTATTTTGTGGATGGAGGATGGCCTGTATCACCAGAAACCATAGTATTTTTCTCAAAGTGATGGCTTCCAGAGAAAAGCCTTGAAGTATGTTGGTCCTGCAGACTGACCTCCCTTCAAGGCAGGTGGTGTGATGTGCTGGCACGGCAGCGCTCGTGGGAGGCTCGTCCTCATAGACGGCTCCGTTTGCCAGGCCAAAGCTAAACCCAGCCTTGACGTACAACTTCTTCTCCAACGTACAAATTAGCTCATTAAACACTTTGCATAAGATACACAGGAGCTGGCAGTGAGGGAGAGGAAATCAAACCCGCTCACGCTTTGTTCACCTGCGTTCAAAGTCATGAAACCTTCCTGCAATGATTCATCCCAAGCCGCAGGCTCCGGAGCCCTGGTTTGCCTTCTCCAGAGCTGCTCCACGGACAGGGACAGGCTGCTGAGCTGAAAGGAAGCTTTTTAGCTGCAAAAGTGTACAAGCCAGCGTGTGCTATTTCTGGAGCGTGCTGTAATTTATGCGTCTAGCCTGGCTCTCTCCAGCAACGGCCAAATGTTTTTCAAGCAGTAAAGAAGGTAAAATAGAGCAACACTGTATTGGAGCCAGATTTTCCACGCGTTCCCCGGGCAGAGCCTGCAGGAGCCCGCACGTGCTCTTGCGGACACATAATTAAATGCATCGGTCACCAGAAGGATGGAGCAGAGGGACCGGGGACATCAGTTCGGCAGCTGCAGCCGGTTACATTGCGTCGTGCCATGGCCCGTGGCAACGCGGGCAGCACGTGCGCTCCAGGATTGGGGCCAGCGAAGCCCAGATTGGGGTGAGGGTTGTCACCGCTGAGCGAGCAGGGGAGGTTATACTGGGGGGGAGAAGGAAGAAGCAAAGCGGAGTAACGTGTCACCCCATCTGCAGCGCTTGTAACCCCCTGATCTCAGCTCACCTGCGGGACAAGGGTCGGGATCGTTATCTCGGCTGCACAGGCTGCAAAACCGTCACGCAAAGGACGTGTCTGCGTGGCGCGGTACGGTGTCACGGGGCAAGGGCTGAACCGGCTCGTTAGGAGACTGGAAGCAATTACGGCGGTGTTAGCTTGTTTCTTCCCCTGGTCTACGTGTTGCTGCTTCTGGGGAGGGAGTTTGCCAAGACGGTGCTGCATGAGCGTGGCCCTACAGCTTTTGGGTCTGGAGCGAGCCGATTCGGGGCTGAGCGTTGCATCTCAGCATGGACTGCTGAGCCCTGCAGCATCATGATGCTGCTGTCAAGCAAACGTCGTGATATCACTGCATATATCGGGGGCCTTTGGGACAAAGGGACGGTTGCAAGGGGCTTCGTGTGGGGAGCATCACCCTTTGGCCCATTTGACTGTCTCCAGCACCCTGCTCAGGGTAATCCTGCTGAGCGGGGGGGGCTCATCCCTGTAGGGTTGCAGCTCCCAGGTGAAGATGCACTAGAGGATGGGACCCCCCTCCCAGTACAGCCCCTTCCTCACCCTCCCCATCCTGGGGAGCCCTCGATCCTCACTTGCTCCACCAGCTTGGCAGCCTGCTATGTAATTCCTGCACTCTGGGTGGGTGAGAAAGGGGTGATGCCAACCGAGGGGGAGAAGAGTCGGAGAGATGGACCTGTCTGCCTTCTCCTGGATGATGATCGGGGTCATCCTCTGTCCCCCTTGCTAGACACTGCTACTCGGAGGAAAGAAAAGGGAAAGAAGGAAAGAAAACAGCAGAAATACCGGCTGAGGACTGTGTAGAAATAATGCAGGGTGGGATCCTTCCAGATCAGCCAGAGCTTGGCAGGTTTTTGCACGCACTCACAGAGCAGTGCCTGGCCATAGCAGGGAGACGGGCATAGGTGTCTCCTTGTTTCCCTTTTGGAAGTTGGTAGGTGTTTGGATCTCCGTAATATCACTGAGCACCTATGAGCCGTCTTTGTGTTTACTGGCGTGGAGTTTTATGTGTGTTGAGTGAGAGAGCAATGAGTTTTTTCTGGTGTTTTATGGATGCTGCTGGCTCTCCGGGAGCAGCGTGGGGGCAGGTGCAGAACACACCGGAGATCTCAGCGGGGACTTTATAGATCTCTGCAAAACCTTAGGTAAATTCACATTTGAGAAAGGGACAACACAGTCCCTTAACAGAATTTAGCAGAAAATGGGATGTTTGTTTATCGCACGTGCTTCGGGAATTAATTGAGCCATGTCCACGGTGCTGTGTTCTGATGCTAAAACCAACATTTACTCACAATCTCTGTGGGTTGTTAAACTGATTTTGTAGTACTTTTGGGGTCTTTCACCCTTGTTAAATTAAAGCAACATTTTATTGTAAGGCAGTTGCAAGATCAACATACAAATGCTTTTTTCTTTGTCTGGTGTTATTGAGTAGGGTGTTTTATCTTCACCGGTGTCTTTAGCCTTTTGTTCACAGTGATTTAAAATATTCTCAGTGTTCATGTTCAGCCCTGTCCTGCTATCGCATTTATTTGTGTCTATGTGCTTTTGTAATAACATTGTACGGAGTTTTCTGTAACTTCAGGCTAGCTCTGCATCTGCACGCACGGTGCCAACGTGCTTTCAGGAGAAGCCACTAATAAGGGTACAGATTTAAAATGATCTAATCTAATTGCTGGCAGCAGAAGGCACGGTGGGGAAGAGGCTCTGAAGAATTGCTGGATGGCCTAACAGTGTTAGTTCCATTAAACCCTCAGAGCCTGACCTGTCTGTAGTTATTTCCTCCTGAGTAATGAGAAAAATGGATTTAAAGAGACGATAAGAGTAACTGTGGATGGGTATATCTGAAGGACCTGGAAGAAGTGTGGTGCTGAGGGCCGATCGTGGCAACCATGTGGGCTCTGCATTGGTGTCAGTGCAGCCCTCCCTGCCTCAGTTTCCACATCAGCGAAATGGGACTAATCACTCGTGTGCTTGTCTGAGATTATGAGAATTAATGGTTGACTATAAAGTGCCCAGAAATCTCCAGCTAAAAGGAGTCGTGCAAGGGCAAAGCTGCTTTTTTTTTTCCACATTTCTGTTTTGCAAGCTGCATTTGCTCCTCTTGCGCTCGCTTGGGTGCCCGGCCACCGTTGGCCACCGAGGATGCTCCATGCCACCATGGGGATGCTGCCTGCGGTCATCGCTGCAGCCGTCCACATGCGTGGGGCTGCTGCCCGTGGGGCTGAAGACACTTTCGTTAGCGCTGCTCAACGGCAGCTTCCTCGTGCTGCCTTTTTTCCCTGCATCTCGATGCATTATGCATAGCTTCGTTCTTTAACTCTGCTTTAAGCCAGTCTCAGCCTTTTGAACATTTTCTTTTCCTGGGTACCTTCCCATAACCCATTGTGATTTTTAGTTTTCTATTAAGGCTTGGCCCCCCCAGTCCTGACATTGGAAGTGAATGATCAGTCCCAGTCGAGTCCCCAACCCTGGAGGTATTTAAAAGCCGGGCAGACGAGGTGCTTAGGGACATGGTTTAGTGGTGGACAGGTACGGTTGGACTGGGTGATCTTAAAGGTCTTTTCCAACCAAAAGATTCTGTGATTCTGTCCCCGACTGTGCCCGGAGCAGCTCACCCTGCTGCAGACGGGCAGGGCCAGGGCTGGCCGTGCAGGCAGCCCGGGGCAGCGCTTGTGTTTATTTTCCAGCTCTGAAGTAGCCAGGACAGGGTCCAGTTTGCATTCAGGGTCTGATTTTAGGAGAACCAGAAAGCCCATCACCAGCCAGTCTCCTGTGCCTAGTCTTTGTACATCTAGAAATGAATCATTTCACGTGTAAAGAAAAATCTCTGCAATGAGATTGTTCAAAAAAATTATTTGTTTTCATGTCCAGGTCCCAGGTGAGAAGAGGACAGCATAGAGAAAAATGCCTAAAAGATTAGGCCAAAACAGTGGCAGAAGGGATTGCAGATGGGGAGTGAAAGGGCGAGTAAGGAAAAGCCCTAATGTCTTGATGGGAGCAAGTAGAAAAATATCTGAGTCCTACCACGGTTGGGGAGATGTGCCTGTGCCTGCGGTGTAAATGGTGCTCAGTTAAAACTGCCTCATTACATTAAGGTTTCATGTTTTCTACCCCAGGCTCCCTTTCCCAGGTCACCGTATGAACACCTGAGTCTCCTTGAAGCATCAGCGAGATGAACCTGTAGCCGCTTGTCCACAGGTAAGAGGCTCGGCTGTCGCTTTGGTGCCTGCTCCAGGGGTTTGGGAAGCGTCGGGGACCACAGAGCCCGTGGCCATGGTGCTTCGGGGCTTGAGTCCATGCCCGTGCTGCCTGACGTCGTGATGGGAGGCTCGCTGTCTGCCAGGGTTTCTGTGGGTTTTATGCCCCTCCGAGGTGACGTGGTCGCAGGGGTTTGCAATTCCTAGAGCAGACGTACGGTGACTGAGCATTAAAAAGATGTTTTGAGGGGCAAGGACTGATGGGGGTTGCCAGTCTTGGTTTCTTATTTTATTTCTGCTTACAGTGTGCTGCTGGTTTTGTTTGTAGCTGCCCAGCCAGAGCAGCCCGTCCTCCCGTACAGGGGCTTGCTGTAATTTTCTGAACCTGGTAGATGTGGATTGCAGCGCCAGGGTGGAGGTTGCCTCGCCTGCTGCCGTGATTTGCTTCCTCGCTCTTTATCCAGCAGCTGCCTAATATAAAATATTTAGAAATAGAAGCTGCTCTTGGGTCTTTCCCCTTGTAGCTGAGCGACATGACTGGCAGGTACCCGAATCCCACCCTCCCTTGCCTGCTTCCCCTGGCCCTTGCCTTTTTCCCCTTGCAACCTTCATGAAGTCGCTTCATTGACTGATGAAGTTTTACGCTCCTTAGGGATGCTGCTTGCCCAACTTCGGGGAGGTTTGTGGATATAAAATACCGTTCATGGAGGTCTCGGAGGACCCTCCATAAGAGGTGCTGCGCTGCTGGGTATTGACACTGGCCACCAGCACGTTGTGGAGGCTCAACCCAGGGTCTGGCACCCGCGTTGGGTGGATTTTAAGGGCTGGGAGTCACTTGGCTGATACGAGACAGATGAACACATTCCTTGAGTGAAAAAGGGGTTTGTCTGTTCCCTGCTTTAGAGTGTACAGCTTCATCCATAGGGATGCACATCCCATGGCTGCTTGCCGCTGCCTGCAGCCGGGTTTGCAGAGCCGGGGGCAAGGTTGCAGATCCGCAGCCACGGGTATTTTCAGAGTTAAAACGCGGTGGCGTGGGATGGGCAGCGCAGCAGGGGAAAGAGGGAAAGAGCAGGAAAGCTGCTGGGGATGGGGATGGGCTGGGGGAGGCGGTGGTGTTGCCCCTGCAGAAGCCGCAGCCTTTTCTCGGGGAGAAGCTGTTGGCCTGGAAATAACGTGAGAGCGGCTGCGGGGAGAGCACAGCTCCCCGGAGAGCAGCAGCCGCTGCCCCGCCGCGACACAGCCGGGCCTTGCGTCTCCTCGGCGAGCGCTAATTGAAGGGGACAGATTTTGCACCCTGGGAGCAGCAGGTAGCTGCGCTCCAGCGAGAGCTCGGAGCTGGCTCCATCAGCAAATACTCCTTGCTCGGCTGCAGTTATAGCTCATTATCTCGCTGACCTTTAATTTCACAAGTGTTTCTTGCAATGTGTTTCTTCAGCCTGGTCCAGCTTCTGACCTCCGTTCCCAGAGGCAGCGGGATAATGTATTCATCTGCTGTGCTGTCTAGCCACTTCGCATCCCTCCCCCCGCCCCTCCGTCTCTGTCCTTTTTGGCAATCTGTCATTTTTATTTTTGGTACGAGTCCAGGAGCTGAGTAAAAAGTACTTGGGCAGCTGGAGCGAGAAACAATGGGTTTTAAATACGCTTTAACGTGTTTGTAAACAACTGCACTTCATCAGGGTCCCTGCCCAGCACAGTGGCAGCAGACAAAAACTGATGAGACTCTTCTGAGATCAGAATTAATTATGCTGCACAAAATGGTGCAAAACAGTCAATGATGCAGTGGGAAATATCTCCCGTTCCGTGGTCCCTGTCCGTTCGTTTACGCCGTGCTCATCACTGTGGCCACCGAGCACCTGAGATTGTTCTTCTCTTACCGTGGCAAGGGAGAAGATGAGCGGAGAGAGGGAAAAATTTGGGGAGGACCGCGTAGCTGTTGCACTTTGAAGATGCTGCACGGAGGGTCTGGTGGGATGTCACGCTCGTTGGAAATCATCCATCAGGGAAGATCAGTACAGGGAATGATGCTGCTGTCCTGTCAGGATATCCCCATTTCTCCTGAATTCCCACAGCTTGTTCCTGGTGAAAAAAAAAAAAAAAATAGTTTTGTGGTTTCTTTGTATCAGGGGATAAAAAAATCCTTTATTGAGGAGGATTTGAAGAGGGAAGCAAGCTGAGAAGCAAAGGATGGGGGCAAAAGAGCTGTAGTTAGAGCACATGGATTGGATGATACCAGGTAGCCCATTAGTCCCAAATCACTAATTTTGACGAATAAAGACTGAATTTGCAGGCACGGGATTCCCGCTCTGTTGCTGAGGGCTGTGAGTGGAGCGGGGCTGACCTGATGGTACAGCTGTTCATACCTGGCGTACAGGTACAACCGTTCGTACCTGCAGGAGTTCTTCTAGTGGGGAAATAACGGAGGAGAAAAATCAAAGTGCTTTGAAATCAGCCCCTTGGCCGCGTTGTACTCGGCTCCCAAAGCCCTGTTTGCTCTGTGGCTGCTCCTGCTCAAGGGGATGGATGCAGCCAGTCTCTGACTCTTCTGTAAGTAACAGTGTAATTGCAGAAATTGGCACGGTGGCTTGGAACGAGATCTAATTAATTAATTCAAGACATGCTGGGATTAAATTTTATTAAACCTTGGAATCCGAGTAGACTAGCTGAAATGTAAGCAAAGGTTGGGAAGGGAAAGGAGGGGTATGTGCCACACGTGCTGCCTGCCAGCACCGATGCCGTCATGCCCTTCGCTGGCGGGGTACCGAGGGCGTGCTCAGGTTATATATAGCTATATACATATGTACATACATATGTATCTACACATATATATATACGGACATACACACCCAGTTTCACTCCAGCCAGGGCGATCAGGGAGGCTCTGCTTTCCCTATCCAGTTGCTCTGGATTTTTACGTGCGAGGCGACTGACCCGTCCCGCTCTCCTGCAGCAGCTGGGCACCTCTGGCCACGTGCTCCCTAACAGCATCTGGAGCGAAGGAGGGGTTTCTTTTTCTTTTCCCCTGACCCTGTGCTGATAAACGTGTCGTGCTCCATCCAGACCTGTCTTTTATTTCATCATAAGGGATGTCAGCTCCACATTTACTGCCTTTAAAATGATTTGGGGCTTTCTGGAATGGAAATTCAAGACAGTCACAGAACCATTTGGTTGGAGAAGACCTTTAAGATCATCGCGTCCAACTGTACCTGTCCACTACTAAACCATGTCCCTAAGCACCTCGTCTGCCCGGCTTTTAAATACCTCCAGGGATGGGGACTCCACCACTTCCCTGGGCAGCCTGTTCCAGTGCTTGACAACCCTCACCGTGAAGAAGTTTTTCCTTATATCCAATCTAAACCTCAGTCGTTGCATCTTGATGCTTACTCTGCTCCCAGCAGCTCTCGGGTCAGGCGCGTACGTGCTGGCACAACTTTACGCTGCTGGACTTTGCAGGAATAACTAAGTTTTTTGGACAGGTAAACAAGTGTGGCCGTGGGGTGTATGCAAAACCATCGGCTCTCCAAAGAGAGCTGCCGCACAGGACCCAGCCTTTTCAGGGATGCTGTTTTGCCTGCCGAATCGCTAGCATCCCACACGAGCCGTCGTTTCTTCTGACAGTTGCAGGAATATACTTAATACCAATTTTAGCTCTCCCTCCAAGGTGGATATCGTTGGGGTTAGGGCACAATGAATGCCTTATTCATAAAACTACAAACACTGTAAAAAGAAGAGGGGGGGGGGAAGTGTCCCACCCTAAAATGTTTTTGATCTCCAAGCAGCTATAATTTTGGCTCGCTTGGAGAACAAGCTGAGGTAGTGTTCATTTTAACGGTCAGGAAAGGGCTGTCTGTTTATATTTAGGGCCTTGTAGATTTGTGCAGTGTATGCAGGTGGCACATTAAAATGTGTGGATGATTTCTTACCGGGATAAGGCCGTGTTTTTACTGGACTGCCTTTAATTCTGGGCGAAGGCTGAGTAAGTAAGCCCTGAAAATTTTGTTGTAACAGTTTCTGGGGTTAAATTTTGTAGCCTTTGGAGTGGTGTTTTGAGCTTAATCCTGGTGAATTCCTCCCATGCACCTTCTTACGCAGTTTTGCCCGGAACACATGTTTTTAAGAGCAGTTTGGCAGCTCCTGCCACTTTGAGTTTGTAGGGCGTTGGCACTAGTGATCATCATTCCGTTCTCACCGGGTAAGTGTGAGTAGACCGCTGCAATGGAAATAAGTAGGTGGGTAAAGAGCATCTTCCAGCAGTGAGGTGGGTAGTGGTCCAGGATCTCAGTCAACTCTGACCTTCCCCTCTGCACGGGCTCTGTCTGAAGAAGGCTCTGCCCCCACCTATCTCCAGCCTTGCTCATTATCCCAGTGGCTCCAGGAGCTGCAAGAACGGATTCAATGCTCACCTGGAGTCATCTTGACTTCGATGGCTTTTTCTTGGCATGAGGAGAAGGGGATAGCATATCCAAAACAAGCGCATGCGCTTTTGGGCCACGGCTTCTGGAGTTGGGTCATTGTTGTCCCCCGGTACTGCAAAGTCCTGGTCAAGATGCAAAAGAGACAGCTCTCCAGCACGGCTGAGATTGCTCCTTCAGAGAGAGCAGCGTTCTTCTCTGGAGAAGTAGAAATTGTTAAAAAATGTGCATGCTGCTTGGTTTTGATCTGTAGCCGAACAGCGAGCAAAGATGCTGAAGTTCTCATGCCTATATTTGGGACTCGAAAGCCTGGTCCAGCCACACATCATTCTTCTGCCACCCTTCAGAAATTGCTCGCTGGCTACTAATCTTGCTCTGATAATAAGTAATGCCTTTTTCACAGGGGAATCCAGATGCTTATTTGGTATTTGCAAAGCTTACCAAGATCCCAGGGCTGAGGAGGTTTGTAAAAGTAGAGCGCAGCTATTAACGTCAGCTGTCTCGGTCTCCTGGAGAGTGCCCGGGCTCTGAGGTTTGTTCACAGATCCAAAATTAGAAAGTTGTTGATGGTTTTTTCATTCAGGGTAATGAAAAGGCCTGTTCGACTGAATTGAAACACCGGGCAGCTGCAAGTAAGTGAGGTTCAAAGTGGAGGTAAGAGACGGATGGAGGTCAGTGCGGAGAAAAGATATTGAATTTTAATGTACCTGTAACATACCATGGCAGGTTATGGTCTTGGGAGAAGGGGTGGAAAAAAGTGAAAGCCAGGTTCTGTTTGCACAAAAATATTTCCATGCGTGTTTGGGTACTTTGCTGTGGTAACCAGAGGGCCTATTTTTAGAATCTTTCCCAAGATGCTCCTCTATGCTACATGGAGTTGCTTGGGAAGCTGGTGTACAAAGTTGTCCCAGGGGTTTTCAAGTTAAAATGAGGATTAATTCAGAAAGACTCCAAAGGATTTTGCTCTTCAACATTGATCAGATTGTGTGTGAGATCTTTCTGGCTGCATGTCCTGCCTGGACTTCATGCTGGGCATCTCTGAGATCCCAAATTCCAGCATTTAGGTATGGAAGAGTTTGTCTTTTATTTGCCCAGGTGCTGACTACAGCACTAAACCAATGATATTGTAACGGCAACTTGTCTCAGCAGTTAAACAGAGTAATCTCAAAATATACGTTAGCGTTTTTAATCGCAGTGTTTCTGGCCCTCAGCCAGTGAAGCGCCTCCGAGTTTAATCTAGCAAAGATCAGTTCTCTGTTTTCCTGCGAAGATTTGTCACGGAAGAGAACAAGCCCACAGGTTTAGTTGTACATTTGTGTGTGACTCTATGGTGAACTTTTACCCTATCTCGTTCATCTGAAAGTCCTTCAGATCTTACTAGGCTGACACCAGGGTATTTATATGTTCCAGTTTTCAAATGGAAGGTGTTTAGAAGATTTAGCTTGAAACATTTATTTCTTAGGAAAGTGGTGTTATACGCCATAAGGTATATATCCAAAAAGAACAAAGCAGTCCTATTCAAAGAAGCCACAAGCAGCGCCAACAGAGGAAGGCAAGCTTCTTTTTCAAATGTCATTCTTCATATTTTATTGTCTTTCATCCATAATCACTTAAATACACTCGCGTGCATTTGAAAAAACAACAACAGCACAGCAATTGCACTTGATCCATAGCACACTCATGAATACATTTTGTGAGATATTGTTTCTCCATTGGATTCTTTTCAAAGATGTTCTGCAAAGTGTTTCCATGTGCATTTTAACAAGACAATTCTCTGTCTATACATGGATTTTGTACCAGAACAATTTGCGCTTGATCAAGGGCTCCATTATTCTTTGAAATTTTTAGAAATGTCGTTACTAAAAATATGCAGAGGAATGTCCATGTCCTGTCAGATTCAGAGCAAAAGGTGTCCTTACGTGTATACGTTGCTAACGTACGGGCTATCAAAGAGGATTGACAGGGGACTGGGACAGTTTGGCCTAGCGGAGGCCCAGGATTGGCACACAAATTTTTAATGTGTTTCAATAGTTGAGCCTCTTGAAGAAACAAACCACAGCTTTTAAAATTACCTGTGCATAATGGGTCACTTCAGTCAACGTGACCCACGTTGCTGTTAAGAGAAGCGTACGGATGATGGATTTGCCTCCATACGACGCATCGAGCGTGCGCATTAAACTAACATGGGTATGACGCAGTGAAAATCCTACAGTGGAAAATGCTACGCTGCTGTTAACGTTCGTAACATGGGAGCTCTCTGCTGTTGAAGGCTTTTACTTTTAACAAGATACAGCTCAAGTATGCGTTGTCATCTTGAGTTATATTTCAAACTCTATCATGTGGCCATAGGAGCAATTACAATATTGTATGCTTAGTCTGAATTCTTATGTTGTTCATATGAAAAAAACCACCTCTTCTCACAGACAAGGAGGTAGTCAGCATTTTTAACGTTTTGGGTTTGCTTTAATCCCATGTGACCACAGTTATGTGTTTAACCCTGGAAGATGAAGTAACTTTTAAACTCAAAAAGACACCTGAGTTTTAAGAGCAGTGTTTACCAGCTCCGTTTCATGTTGACACAGATAAACAAAATGCCCTTATTTTTTCTCAGTTGTTTTCTTATTTCTGCTTTTCTTATTATTGTAATACCACAGAAGCAAAATGAAGTAGGTGAGTAAATAACATCTTCCAGCAGGGAGGTGGGTAGGTTCATTTTTTTATTTGTTCTGGGTACAGAAAGAAAATACAGTCCCTAGGGTGTGAGTGTTAAAAACAGGAGGCTGGTGCGGACCTGGTTATGTACAGGTAAAGTCAAGGAGCAGCATTTAGAAGAGCGAATCTGAAATCTATGCACATATTTCATCTCTGTCAGTCTTAGATCCGGTTGTCATGTCGTGGCGATGGCGAAGCTGATGTGAAAATTTGGGTGTTACAGCACGGGGGAGAGGCTGGCGTGAAACCTCTCCCTGTGTACAACTCTCCTTTTGCCAGCGTAAAACCAACTGCACATGCATTAAGCCAGCTCACACGACAGGGAAAACTTGTCTGAAAGCCATTAGACATGGGCAGCCCTGGTGTGACGGCGCGGTTTGTACTGCAGTGATCTGGAAGCAATAGCACTTTGTCGTCTGCCGGTTGTGGTAGCACGGCAGCCGATGTGGAGTGTTCATCTGGAGAACGTCAGGGCATTTTATCCCCAAACCGTGGGGGGAGCGTTACCGAGATGAGTGTGGAACGACAGACGTTTTCGGTTTTGTTGGCATTAATTGAGATTGATGTGAAGGATTGCTATAAATCAGTGCAACGTTTAGCGAGGGTGACTCACTCTGAAGAGGCATTGCAGTCGCAATGTATCCAATACACAGAAATTCGATCAATACAATAAATATACTGTAAAGGTATAAAGGATGTGCTAGTCTTGTTATTTAACCTGCTCTGAAAACCCAAGAGCACGTGGCCTCTAACGAGATTAAATATTACACTTAAAAACACTAAGCCTGTTAACGCAGTGCATAATTAAGCCCTGGAATTCATTGCCAAGGAAAATCTTTGAGCGGATCTTAATAACATTTTAAAAAGGAGACAGACACGTCTATTATTAATAAAACTAGGCATAGATCCGTTCTGCGAGAGGTATAAAAAAGCAAGGCTGCTTAAGAAATAGTCTTACATGTGCAAGGGCCTGCCTAGCAAGGAAGCTTTCCCCCCAGCCCCCTTTTATGCTCACTGTTATGCTCCGATTTGCACCTCTCTCTGAAGCGCTGGCGCCGGTGACCGGGGGAGATGTCTGCAGAGCTGCAAGGTCCACGGGCAGGTCCTGCAGCTCTGACGGGGAGATGAGGGAGCTGCCGAGATAAGCAGCAGGTCAGCCGAGGCACTTCTGAGAGCGCTCGTGCCGTTTCAGGTCACCGTGCCATTTAGCAGAGCAGGGGGAGGGGGGGGAAAAAGGTGTCTGGTCTTCCTGCGATGCGGGGTGTTTTTGTAGCGGTTTGCCTGTAAACAGCCGAACGTGGGGCTCGGTGGATCGCTGTGTGTCTGGAGCTGCAGTTATTTTGCTTTTGAGCTTTTTAAGAAAAGCTGGAGTGGTGAATGGGCCAATAAAACTGGCTGCCAGCAACCTCAGAGTATTCCTGGGCTTTCACAAGCCCCACTTTGTGCTAGAGTTAACCCAAGCAAAACCCACGGAGGAGGAAAATGGGATGATCCTTGTCTGACCAAATGGGTGTCCTGTGCCTGCCCTTTGTGTCCAGGCAAAGCTTTACTCCTTGGTTCCTTTCTTTCTTAATCAGCTTTATGTCACTGTAAATCCATGCGGTGATGCGCGGTGACCTGCTGATGGTCTCTGTCGTGCCAGTTCATGACCTGGTGGGCATTAACGTTTCACGCTTGATGAGGTTGCGCATGGCTGGGGCCCCTCCTGCGCTGTGTAAGGAGAGGAGCTTTGTTTCGAGGGGAGGCAGAGGCATGATGTGGTGATGCTGCAGGCAGACCATGGCCACGCTGCCTGCATCTCTGCCTGCGGGTACTTGCTGGGACCTAGAGCCCCCATAGCACCTTCTCACATGGCGGTGGTGGTTTGTGGAACAGCCTTGGGGTATGGTGGACCCAACATGTTCTTCTTGCCTCTGATTTCAAGCTTTCCTTGGTCTGGCCCACGTCAGCCTCTCGTGGCTCCAGCAGTGGAAGGATGAAGGTGTGTGAGGGCATGGCGGCACTCACGTGGTGCACACAGTGCAATGTATATCGCAGTACAGACATGGATGCCTAGGACCAGATTCTCCATGTCCATGCCGGGCACTTGATGCTCAGACTTGCCCAGTACCAGCAAGCTCTGGGGCAGGGAAGCCCTGGGGCACTTCAACGTCAGATAACAGTCCTGGGCACCCTGCTCTAGGTGGCCCTGCTTGAGCAGGGGGTTGGACCGGATGGTCTCCAGAAGCCTCTTCCCACCTCAACCATGCTGTGCTAATGTGCCTATGAAGGATGTTCCCCTTATACCTGGGCACACAGGGGCAAGTCAGGGATTAAAAATAATAGCCCAGTGGCCCTGCCACTGGTGTGTAGCCTCTTGAGAACCAGGGCTCCATGTGTCTGCTTCTTGAGCTCTTGCTGTGACATGGGACCAGGCATGAGGAGAGCTGGAGCTACAGCCCCTTCCCGGCTTGCAGGAGGCAATCTGGGTCAGTAAAGTTTCAGTTTTCCATCTGCTCCTTTCCCTCCATGTCCTGGGAGCTGCCTACTCCATTTCCCCTCTCTGGTGTCCCTCTGGGCTGGCTGTGCTGCTGCATCCCACTGATTGCTGCCGTTTTGGTCGATAAACCCTGAAAGGGCAATTCACCTTTACGTGCCTTGCACGAGCGGTAGTGAACAGAGACCTGGGAGGTGCCCGGCTCTCCCTTTCTACAGACGCAGCCTCTGGGAGGTGATGTGCAGATTTAACAGCTGGAGAAAGGAAAATGTTCAAGCTAATGATTGCTTTCCAACCTTTCCCTTGAAGCTTGTGTTACTTCCAATAATCCATGCTCGAAACAGGGGTGGTGGTGGGGGGATTCCCACAAACCCGCTGACTCAAGCTACTGGTCCCAGGTCTCTGGGCTATTTGAGACCCAGCTCTCTCCAAGGAGCACGGGAGAAAGCCTGCTTCATGCTTGCTGCTCCTCCTCTTCCTCCCTGGCTGTGGCAGTCATGAGAATGGCAGGAGTCCAGCAAGCCCTTACACACTGCAGCTCTTTACACTTTGTCGTGAGCCTCGGTCTGGGCAAGTATGTAAGAACATCCTTAAAGTTAATTATGTGTTTCAGCACCCTCCCTGAGTAGGCATGTTTTTTTAATCAAGACCCTAAGTTGGAGGTGAGAAGAGACAGGATGGGAACCTCACTAACCTCACCCTGCAGGTTTGAAGCTGGTTTTATGCCAAAACATCATTAATTTCTGCCATCTCAGAAATTAAGCCTTTGCCGTCTGTGCTGGGTGCTGAGATACGTGGGTCTCGCTGCATAGCTCTATTAGCTCAATTTACCTTTCTCTTCCAAGACACTTTTAGCACTAATTGACCAGAATTCAAACCAGCTTTCTCTCCTGGTAATGTGGTTCGTTGCTTATAATTGACCTGCTTTTCTGGCAGTGAAGAATGCTTTACCAGCCAGCATATACTGTGCGACTGTAGCCTGTAATTACTTAGATTTAAGCCCTTGAAGGAAAATTTTAGGAGCTTTCTCTGCTGAATAGAAACTGTAAAATAATATATATAAAAAAGAAAAATTTCCAAGCTAGTCTTTTAAACATCTAAACAGAGTCAGGGAAGGAAGCTTAGTGCTGCTGAGCTGGTGGCAGAATACAGCTTTCTGGAGGAGGTTATGGTTTCAGATCTCCTGGGTGGATGACCAAGAAAGTTATTTTTACGTTACTTTCTCAGGGCGGTTGGTTGTAATGGGTGACACAGAGGTACCAAAACAGCTTTGCCATTCTAAACGCACACTGTACCAAAGAAACCCCAATGCTTAGGTGTCGTGGTTGACTGCGGTCCTGTGCAGCGCTGCAGCCTCAGCTGCAGCAGCTCCAGTTGCTGGTACTGACCCACTCACACCCCAACATCTCCACACAACCCCTCCCCAGCAGCTGGCCAGGACATCCCAGTCCCTCTGGTAGCCAATTTTTCCTGTGGTCTTACCTGTCGAGACACACGCACCCCGCTGGCTCCCAGGACGTTCACCTACTTGCCAACTAGTCCGGCTTGGCCTTTGCTAATGGTCGCACACCGACCCCTGGTCCCAGTCCAGCCGCTGCATCCAGACCCCATACACACAGGCATGAGGAACAGCGTCCCTCACCCAGGACAATACTTAGAAAAGAAGTTTAATGGAAAACAGGACAGACTGCACTCATCATGCACAGGGCATGGCCGGATGAGTGTACTGACCAGCACTGTTGACACAGGGATGGCCATTTTATCTCCCTATCCCTCTATTTTACCACATATGTTCCTCCCCAAACCATCTTGATCCCTCCCTTCCCCAGCTGTGGTTCCTTCCCTATTGTAAGTCTTGTGCAATCCCCGAATGCCCTTCCCCTGCATCCTGTGTGTCCCACACCCCCCCAGTCCCAAAGGAGCTCCAGTTGACTCATCTCAATGGGTTTCACAACTTTACCCTGGGGCTGTGGCTCTCCTGCGACAGCCCTGGGTGGAGCCAGGCAGGGTGTCCCTTCCTCTGAGCCCATAATTTGGGTCTCCACCTGCCATTGTGTCCTGTGCTTCTCTGGGTTTGTGGAGATGGGCCTGCGATGGGCTGATGGCTCCTGGGATGGACCTGGGAGTAGCTGCGCAGGGCGTTATTTGGTTCCCCCACCTGCCATGGATTCTCTGTTCTCCTTTGTGGGTGTGCAGGTGAGATTTTTATTGCAAACCCAATATAGCCCACGGAAGTGGCCAAGAAGGTCATGGCCATGTTCTGGCACAACCTTGCGTGGCAGTGCCCACCAAAAGGTGATGTCTCCCAGCTTTCCTTGTGGGAGGTGAGGGGAGTAGGAACCAGGTGTCTAAGGGGAACGGCAAACCTCTAGTCCAAGACATCATAAAATTTATTCTGGGAAAGAGGTGATTGCCCATCAGCAGTTCTCATACAGCACCTCTCAGGTCTGTGTCAGAGAGCAGCTTCTGTGCTTCATGCTGAATTTGGGGGCTGCCCATGGGTAGTGTCTGAGCAGATGCCTTCCCTTTGGATCAAGACACAGATTAAGTATGGGCAAAGTGTCCAGCTCCAAAGCTTGGGACACTTCTGAGCATGTGGGTGCCTGAATGTGAGCACCCAGGGATATTTTAGGTGCTACATGGCCTCCGGTCAAGTTTAGGCTAAGCAGCTTGGAGCGTGGCATGGCTGGATTGCTTTCCTGAATGTGCACACCACATCAGATGCCAAAGGCAGTCAAAGATGCCAAAGCAGATGCAAAAACATCTGGACATCACCTAAAGCTCAAAGATTTTCTCCATCTTCTGCTGATACCCAGCACAGAGCATTGGCTGATCTCCAGCAGAAGTCCTTTTCTGTTCTCCTGCCTTGGAGGTAAGTAACAACACAACTTCTGCCATATAACCATGAGGGAGAGAGAAGAAAATTGAGAGAGTGGGAAACATACCTCGCTGTTTAAATTAACCTCTCTGGGACTCTTTTTAGAAGATGGGAAAAATGACAACCTGATTTACAACACCCCTTTTCTGCCTCGAAATCCGCTGTGTGCCTGCCTGTCCTGTCTCTCTGCATCTAGAAATAAATCATCAAGAAATGCTCTCGTAGAAATGTACCCTTTTATTTGGCTGCCACGTGCGCTCGGCAGCTCAAACACACTTTTTCAGGCAGCTCTGCCTCTCCGTGTTTCTTCTCCAGCCCCCCTTAGTTCGAAGCACTGATTTTATGTTTAGGCTTTGTGATTTTTTCCTTCGTTGGGGTCCCTAAGGGGATGCAGAAGGGGACTGGAACAACTTTTTCAGATTGCATAGCGCTGTTTGGGGGAGTTTTAATGGGAAACTTAAGAAGGGTGAGCAGACAAGTTTTAAAAGCTTCATCCTCCAAAATGAGCAAGATGTGCATGGGTACACGAGCCCTAAGTCACAAAAGCTGGTTTAATAGCAAATTGCTGAATTTGGCCGCTGTGTGGGCCAAGACTGGCTCTGGTTTTGCCCAGGGCACGGGAGCTCAGATGCAGAAAATCCTTTTCTCTCTTCTAGACAGAAAAAAAGTCTAAACTAAAACAAAGCATCAAGATCTGTCCTTCTTACCTCATGTGATGGAAGAGGCAATCCAGGGACAAAGAGAGAGGACTACCAAGTATTTAATTTCTCTTTCTCTGCTCAATAAAATAATCAAAGATAATCTGTTGGCTAATGTTATACCCTTGGCATAACGCTACACTGAAGAATGAGCTTAAACTAGTTATAAAACAAACATTATTTTAAAAATAATCACAGTTTTGAAAGTTTGCATTTTTATACAGGGAAAATGTAGGCCAGGACCCTGTGCTGTGAGGCTGAGGATCAGTGCAGCTTGCCTGTCCCCAGGCTTGGACAACGCATGTTGGCAGGCACAGAGGAGAAACACGGCTGTGCTCTCCTGAGCACCGGAGAGCCAGAAAACTGGGATTCACACAAACAGAAACTTTGTCCAGGAACAGTCCAGCTCTGACCATGATTTCCTCAGATTTGGAAAGAAATCCGTGACAGAGGTTCCTGGGAAGTCCCCAGCAGAATCAGACTTAGCCGGGTCCCACGAGTGGGACACCCTTGTTCTTGCTGGTTGTTTTGACACATGGAAAACCCCAGTCGATTTTTTTTTTTTTCCAATGAATAACTAATTGTTTAGATAAGATAGATCCAGTTCCTGATGTGAAGAGGGTTATGATCCACCTTAGACCTGACAGGTTATTAGAATGCTCACCGGGGTGGAGAAAATAGGATCTCATCTGAGCTTCCCTCATTGTAGCTGAACACTTTAAACAGCAAATTAATTCAAGCTAAGTGAGAGGAGGGTCTTCCTCCTGATTTAATTTTTCACATTAAAAAATGTGAAAGATCTTCATTGCACCCCAAGGCAGAGCAGGCAAATCTCTGAAATAAGACATTTGTGGGGACACACACACAAAGAAAACCTGTCTGCCAGCATGCCTACTACAGGTATAAACCTATGTGAACTTTCCCCATCTTCCTCTCACAGAATCTGCTCTGAGCAGTATCACGGTTTAACCCCAGCTGGCAACCAAGACCCACCCAGCCGCTCGCTCACTCCCCTTTGGTGAGATGGGGGAGAGAATCGGGAGGGTAAAAGTGAGAAAACTCGTGGGTCGAGGTAAAGACAGTTTAATAGGTAAAGCAAAAGCCGTGCACGCAAGCAAAGCAAACCAAGGAATTCATTCAGTCCTTCCCATGGGCAGGCAGGTGCTCAGCCATCTCCAGGAAAGCTCCATCACGTGTAACCGTCACTTGGGAAGACAAACGCCATCACTCCCAACATCCCCCCTTCCTTCTTCCCCCAGCTCTATGTGCTGAGCATGACACCATACGGTGTGGGACATCCCTTGGGTCAGTTGGGGTCAGCTGTCCTGGCCGTGTTCCCTCCCAGCTTCTTGTGCCCCCCACCCTGCTCGCTGGTGGGGTGGGGTGAGGAGCAGAAAAGGCCTTGACCCTGTGTAAGCACTGCTCAGCAATAATGAAAACATCCCTGGGTTATCAGAACTGTTTTCAGCACAAATCCAAAACACAGCCCCGTACCAGCTACTGCGAAGAGAATTAACTCTACCCCAACCAAACCCAGCAGAAGCAGGAGACTCTGATGGCGGAGCAGCGCCTGCATTCGGTTGGTTCCTTTGCCCCAGGAGTGGTGGCTTGCAGGACCGGTGTGTACTGCTTGGCTAGACGTCCAGGTAATCCCCACGCTGAAGGCTGCGTTTCAGTTTTCTGCAGTTTCAGTATCATTCTCCGGATTCCCAGAAACCTGCGTTCTCATTTCCTAGACCATTGCCAGATTGCCTTTTTCAGAAATAAATCCCCAAATCATGTCTATGGCCAATTCACACTCTTTCAGTTGCTTTTGCGACCCTGAATGCAGAAGAGAGAATATAGGACAGCAGAAAAAATAAAAATCAGAGAAAAATATCTTCTCATGCAAAGTAAGTTTATCAGGGGCTGCGCTGGTGGTTATGAAAACTCCCTTAGTCCTTAACAAGATGTGTGGCCATGTTGTTACAGGATAGCCAGCCTAAAATAACCCAATAAACAGAGCCGGGATCGTGCCTGTGGACTGTTTACTTTCGAGTTGTCAAAACTAAGTTCGGAAGGATGCTAGCCAACTCTTGTCTATTTATCAAACATAGGCCCGTCCACCTTGGTAAAGCCCGGTAGCTGATGTCTTTTGGCAGGAATTTGGATGATGCGTCATGATACCAAGCCCTGCCCAAAAATGTCCTGCCCAGTCCCCGGCACTGCGCTGGGAGGAGCAGCCGTCCACAGATGGGTCGGATCCATCTCTGAGTGCCAGAGGAGCCCCTACACTGCTCGAAGGGGCTGACTGGAGGTTGAGCTTCACCTGAAAATGCTCCGGCCCCGATTAGGCTGTAGCCACATACACAGACACAGTCTTGGCTGTTGCAAAAGTTTACTTGGCCACGTAGGGACATGTCAACTAATTACTGGCTGCACGTAGGCTTCCAAGTGGACCAAGCACTTTTGCAGCTATTTTCCCCTGTTTGTGCAAACTGTTTGCAGTTCTGGATTTTCATCATGATACTGATGGAGTTCGATCAACCAGTGGAGAAGACCTGTCCTTCTCTTCCCTTGCTATATCTTCTCAGGTGCAGTTTGATGGTACAGCCACGTACCTTCTGGCCACCTCTGGAGAAGGGATACAGGAATGGCTAGACCTTGGTTTGACCAAGAATGGCAGCTCAGGTTCTGGAACCACAAACATTGCAGTGGTGATTTTATGATTTCCTGCAATGCATTGCTTCAGAGCGTTAGGGTTTTGTGATAACTTCGTTTCACATGTCTTTATTTGAATTTATTTTTGTATGTGACCTGAAGTCTTAATTTCCTAAGTTTATAAGTTCTAAGTTACTACATCTTATTTGGAAGGGTCTTTTTGATTAATTTCCTTGTCTAAAATGTCTATTTTTTTTGCGTGGTGTTCATTAGTGAATGATCTACAACTGAATGTGTGAATAATACA
This sequence comes from Balaeniceps rex, assembly GCA_013401315.1. Classification (NCBI taxonomy): domain Eukaryota; kingdom Metazoa; phylum Chordata; class Aves; order Pelecaniformes; family Balaenicipitidae; genus Balaeniceps; species Balaeniceps rex. The sequence goes on along the minus strand of VYZW01027926.1, from coordinate 97,506 downwards.
CAATAACCACAGTGAGGGTAGCCAGGTGACATTTCTAGTGGTGTGATGAAGTGTAAAATAACGCACGCTCACGCACTCACGTACGCACGTCCTTTTAAGAGCGCGCTACCGGAGTTTCTGGGCAGTACAAGCAGCCGGGTTGGGACTCCTCTCATCTCTCTCCAGTTGAGAAGTCATCCGCTCTCCTTCGCAGTCAGTAGAGAGAAAAAACTGTTCCAGGGCATGATTCACCTACTACTTTAGATGTGTATCTTGCACTGAAGTGAATAAACTCTAGGAGTTCCTCCATAAAAGGAGGTGTGGAGGTATTTACTTTGTAGACATCTGAAGTTGGGCGAGATAAATTCCAGCCAGGAAGCGTGCTACAGAAGACAGACATTAATATATTTTTATTAGCAATAGCTTAGAGGTCTAGGCTGCCAAGAATAGCAGATTGGGAAAAGGTGTGCAGGGTTAAACCCCCCAGCCCCCTTTTTCTCTGTATTTTAAAGGCTTCCTTTGTGCCGTGCAGCAGCACACAAAGATGCCAAACAAAGAGGCGAGGCTGCCGGGAGCCTTGAAGTCCCCAATGCTCAAACGACCAAGGAGCCACAAAGTTTTTAACAGGCAAGCGAGCGGCGAGAACTGCTGCCATACTGCTGGCCCTGCCCAGTTGTTTCAGCCACCAGTGAATGCATGGCCATGGTGAAGAAGAGATTTGTAATTTCTTGTCTCATAACAGCTTCAGAGAGGTATTAAGTGGTCGATGTAACGTAGGTGAGCCTATTGATTAGGTACGACAGTCATTCATAACTTTGCTTAATTAGATGTTTTCCTAGTGTAGCGTACATTTAAGATTTTACTGAATTTTAGCTTTGCACAAAGTATTTCGGACCCCGTGTTACCGTGCTGTGAGGTCGCTTAGGACAAAGACAAGATTGCTGCAGAAACCAGTTTTGCACCCGTTCGAGCGTTATTGTTCAGTGGATGCACGGTTCTACGCTTCAAGAACAAACGCTGTAAATTTGGAGAAGCTGTGCTGCGTGCGTTGTCTTATACATCAGAGAACTGAAATCCCTGCTTTACAAATGCAAAAAACCTCAGCTGACTCCTAACTATAAAGTTATGGTTGTTGCCTGAATTATGCTTTTTTTTTTTTGCCTTTTTCAGTGTTGTTAGGCTGCTGCCTGCTTTCCCTTGAGCTTCCATCCGAAGATGCTGTCTGTTAGTGGCCAAATGCACCCCCCCCCCAAGTCCTGCTGCGTTTAGCACAGATGCAAAACTTCTGATGTTTTATTATTGAAGTTTGTTAAAAGGACACAGTCCACTAATAAAACTATTTTGGTTTTCTGTTGCTAATTCTGACTTGAAAGAGAGAATACGAGCTGACAAAATGTTGGGAGTTTCTTTAGCGAGAAGCAGAAATGAGGTAATGCAATTAATGCAAAGAGCAGCAGAAGCTTCGGGTAGAGCTCTCGGCGTGGGAAATAATTCATCCAAGAAAATTCACTGATGGGTTATTCCCTGGCTTCACAGCGTATGGGTGTTTGTGGAGTTTCAGTCCCAACACACACGGCTGACGTTGCCGCCTTAAAAGTTTTAAGAGTGTCTAATTGCCACTCAATATAGCGGATTTGGAAGAACCGTGCTAAAAGTTGTTTGTTTAGCCCTAGGTCCTAGTGGAGGAGGCAGCTTTAGGGAATGCATGAGTGGTTTGCTTCTAGAAGAAAATAAGAACCATTGCTGTCCATCTCCATCCAGGCCTTGTGCTCATCCGTCTCATGATGTAGCCCCATTTAAGACTGTGCTTCGGGATTAATCCAGTTTTTCTCTAATGAGGGTGTATTATTCAATGTTTCTTGTGTAATTTGTTATTTTACTTCTTCCTGGGCAAGTCCGTGGCCATGTGCAGCCTAAAACACCACCGAGAATCCGGGGCCAAATTCAACCTCAGAATTACTCCATTGAAATGAATGGGCAAATTGTTAGGAAGACTTTCATGTTTATCTGCATCCATACTGATGATATTGAGAGAGCATCCATCCAAAGGCCTGGGTGCCCAAGGGAAATTTTTTAAAAATAGTAAACGAACCTGCCAGTTCAGCTGGAGCAAATGAAAACATCCTGCAGCTGAACTGTGAGTCCCTCGGCCTCACTGGGCAGTGCCCCGGCTTCCCCCTCTGGTCGCGTGCCCGAGAGGTGAATTGGGCTGAGCGGGGTAACCTGAGAGCGGGCTGCTACGGGGGCGATGTGTGAGCAAGCGCCAAAGGTCCAAGACGGGGCACGCTGCCCGTGGCCGTCACCTCCTCCTCTGCCTCTGCTGCAGGACCGGTGCCTGCGGCGGCAGCTCCAGCGGGGATGCTGCCCTGGAGGGGTGGAAGAAGCAGCCAGCTATTGCTTTGCATGGTGATCTCCTCTAAAACACAAGCGATGGCAGCATTTGGGTTAATCCTGGCTGTAATTACGCCACTGCAGAGGGTACGCAGCGTGCTGGCGATGTGCTGAGACACACCAAGGCATGCAAACTGCAGGTGGAATATCCACATCCGAGCATCACTGGGTTGGGACGTGCGAGTTAAAACCCGGAGCTCATCCGAAAGCTCAAAGCCCACCATGCTCCCTGAGCATGGCACTCAAATAACGCCGGCTCGCCCAGCAAAGCACGCGCTTCCCGTGAGCTTGAACAGCCCGCGCGGCACCGGCTTCGCTTTGCTCACTCGAGCAGCTCGGGGCCGTACCACGCTCTTTTTCCCAAAGGGCACGGACATCCCGGGTCAGGCTGCCTTGGCTGGACCGCTCTGCGCTGCTGCTGGTGGTTGATGGTTTGGTGTGACCAGGCAGCGAGGCACGTGATGAGGGAGGATGGAACAAAAAAGTTTTGGGTGTTACTCAGTTCCCACTTGCACTGGAGTAAACTGGGAGTGAAGGGACTGACACTGGTGGAAGGTCAAGCCCTGTGTTTCCTTTTACACACAGGCTGACTCCAGGGCGTGTGTTATTTTTTTTCCCCCCTATTACCTCCCTCACCCTTTGAGTATTTTATTTATACTTTTGCTAGTTATTAATTTCTGTTGCTTGGTTTCCTGCGTGGTGTTTGGAAGCCCCATCTCACTGCTGGTCGCTGCACGTGGCTTTTGTTCCCTGCCTCCTGCCTCGGGGTTATGGGCGCAGCGTTCTCCCTGACGGGGGATTCAGCCTTTGCCGTACCGTTTTTAAGGTAAAATGAATCTAAGCAGGGTATTTGCATGGGACAGTTCATAATTTCACAGTCAGAAATGATTGTGCTTACTTGAAACGTGTTGTCAGGGTCAAAATTAAGGACAAACAGGGTTTAGGCAGCATGACTGAATTTTTAAATAACAGCTATTTCTGCGGCATCTTTTGTCTAAAAGGCTGATGACTACTTGTGGACTATATACATATGGTACTGCCAAAAAGGAGATGGCTCGGGGATTGGTGGCTGATTTTACAAACAGACATTTAGGATATTTGAGATGAGCGATTTCTAACAGGACTTAGCTCTGCTGGCTAGAATTCGAAAGACCTCATCCAGTAGACACTACGATGGCAATTTGCGACTGTTTAACTTCTTAAAAGCGAAACAGAACTTCTATTTTTGCGCTATTTTTGGGGGGGAGATGACTCCTGTGTACACAGTGTAATTCAAAATACATGGTAAAAATGCTTATTTAATTTTTAAATTAACACTCGTTATGTATAGACACCCATTCTGCTAGATGTGGGCCTGCTCTGTAATACCTTGTTTCGCCTGTGTTGATGTGGTTATTGGGGTGTTCACCGTATATTGGTTTATGTCAGTGGTTTCCAAGCTTTTTTTTTTTAATTTGTAAATCTTACGTTTTTACAGTGGGATGCAGTCATTTGCATAGCAAATTTAAGCTTCCAGGCGCTGGATTTGCTTTTCTTAGTTACAAGTCACAAAACCCTTGGAAGCTGCCTCCGGATCCCCAGGGCTCCCCAGGCACGCTGGAAACGACTGGTCTAAAATTAATAGCAAGGTTGTACAGAAAAACAGAAGGGAAGGGAAAAAACACGCTGGAAGGCAGCCGCGTCCCTTCCCTCGGTGCAAACAGGGCTGGCGACTGCGAGTGTCCAGGCTAATAGCTCTGAAGATGCTATCTCCTGTCCCCAGGTACTTTGCAAAACTGGGTGAGGCGAGTGGGAAGCTGAGCAAAAAAAATAAAAATAGGGTCAGATGGTGCTCAGAGACATGGATGTGGTTTATTGCAGCGGTGCAATAAGCATCGCTTAAGGCCGTTTGGTCTCTATAGGTGTACATATGGCTGAAGGGAGAGGTTTGCGACTGACCCTCTGCCTGGGAGATGCTGAGCAGGACCCGGGGGGCAGGCAGGGAGCAGGCAGGCTGGGCATCCCTGGCTGCTGAGGGCAGAAGGAAGGGGCAGAGGCGGACGGAGAATGCACAGCCCCAAGGCAAGGGTACCTGTGCCACCGGCAGAAGCTGGCAGGGACGGCTCCGAGGCAGGCAGCACATCAGCCTGGCTATTTCACTCCTTCATCCCTGCCATGCCAAAATGCAGCAACCTCTCTCCCCGAGCGCTCTTCGCCGTGGCAGAATACGCGTGCTCGCTCGGATTACTCATAGTTGGCTGCGATTTCTGTTCGCAACATATTGTTTGACAAATGTCAATTCTGAAGAAAAATAATTTAAATTATTTCTTCGAGACAAAGTTTCAGATTTAACATTGAGCAGATGCTCTGTCTAAAATTAGCATAATGATTCCTCATGCCTGCTACTTACCAGGACATGTGTCTTTAATGTAAGTGTTGGAATAATAATGAAACTTTGCAGTGATTTTTTGGATAAATGAAGATTCTCCCGCATGCTTTTGAAATGTTTAAGGAGCACAGGGACCTTTTGAGTTAAGGAACGCTGTTATTCCCATTTTGCAGATGTGGAAAGTGAGACGCAGAGCTCCTGCGGTGCCTGAGGTCCAGGACTGAGGGGAGCCAGGGAGAGCTGAGCCGCAGCGGCGGGGACCCGGGCTCCCAGGCAGCCGAATGGGCGCTGCCCTTCAGTGGGCATTAAGCTCCTGACTGCTGATGTGATGGCTGAAAAGGGACGTGGGCTTCTGGGGTCACGCTGTTCAAAATAAACGCACCTCAGGAAAGGTGCCTGGTGGGATTTCCAAAAGCAGGGGGGAGCTCAGGGCTTGTCGGTGGTGCTGACTGTGCCTAAAACTTCTGAAGATCTCGTTTCACTTTTAGGGATTTACAGTTCAGGTTGTAAAAGGTTGTTAAATATGTCTGAAATGCGTTTGATTCGCAGGGTTCTGCTGCTCCAGCTTTCCTGAGTGGCACAAAACCCATATTCCCCGTCCCCTCTTCAATCTGGAGCGCGATTGCTCATCCTTGGGCGTAGGGGCTTTAAAAAAAAAAGACAAAACACACCACAGCATTTGTAAGTCCCCAGACAGTCTCCCTAGCTGGGAAGGCTTTGACACAGAAGGATGAAGTGACTTGTTGATGGTTGTATAGCAAATCAGTGGGGGAACTGATATGAAAATCCCCAATTCCCAGGCTGTAGCAAAGGGGTTCTTTTGGGGAAGCCTCCTTTCCCGGTTACTCGAACGGCAGCTCTAGCAGTGTATGGAAAAGCTGAAAGTCCTGACAGTGCTTTCAGCTTCTGTTAATGCATTTTAGCAGCAGGGAAGAGAGGGCTGAGTTAGGGACCAGCTGGAAGCGTGCAGAGCACCGGAGGGTGCTCCGAGGAGGAGCGCGGCGCTGGGAACTCCTGCGCAGCAGCAGGGATGGTGGAAAAACTAATAGAGCTCAAAAAAAAAAAAAAAAAGAGGTGGGAACAGTTTCAAAGAGGCCTTTTCAGGCAGCGGGTAATTTTTGCACGCCCTGGGCCACGCTGAGGTGAACAGGGGCAGGTGAAGGATGGGGAGGTAGCGTCACCAGTCTAAACACCGAGGGGGGGAGAAGAGTCCTGACCTTTAACTGGGGAGTGAGATGTGGTTGTTTTAACCGTCCTCGACCTGAGGACAGTCCCTTGCCTGACTAAACACTTCTTTCTAACAAAGGATTTCCACAAAACTGACCACTGTGGCCTGAACTCAACCCCGTGTGTTCCTGACCCTGCCGTGGGGAGAGCAGCCTCAGGGGAACCTGGCCCTTCATTTTCCCATTTAAGCAAAACCGCACTCTTCCACCTAAGAAAAGCCACCGCCGCCGGTCAAACGCCTTTGTGTCGATTGCCTTGAATGGCTGCATTTGTACCCTTCAGGGAAAAACACCTTGACATTTTTGGGTGTTGGAGCACAGAGATTAACCTCCATGACCGGGAAGATGGCATTTGGGTGTTTGTTGTGATGGGCAGAGTCAAGGACGCTGGTTAAAAATAAATAAAAAAAAGTTTATAGCTTTTTTTTCCCCGATGAAAATCTTAAATGTGCCCATGTTTGGTACCGTGCAGTGCACTTGAAAAGCAACATTAGCACCTTGCTACTATTTTCATAAATTCCTGGGGCTGTGTCTTCCCAGGAGAGAGAGTTCATCATAGCAGAGGTGCTGGAGCCTCTCAAAGGCAGCCGGGGTGCCCTTGCCCTTTCAGACTGGACGGTGGTATTTCAATGAGTGCTTCTCACAGCCGGTTCTCGGTTCATCCCCACGTGCAGAGAAAGGAAGGAAGATTGTGGATGTGCCAGGAGGAGACGATCTCTCTGTCTGGCCTAGTAAAATCACAACCATCGTGCGGCTGCGGCTGGAATCCGAGGCGCTTGCACAATAGCTGAGATAGAGCTGATTTTTTCCCCACTGTGGCATGCAGTGAATGAGGCGCTGCTTTTGCTTCTGATTACGGGTCCTTGCGTTTCTGCCCATGCTCCTGTGAGCTGTATTTCATTTGTTACGTGTCCGTCCGCATACTCCAGTCCACTTTGATGAAGAAAGCGGATGCCTTGCCATATCCAGTCCCTTCTATTGCCACAGTCCCCTGCTCAGCCCAGGTTGCGTTAGCTGGCCTTTAAGTGACAAACCTGCTTTTGCTGCTCTTGGCTCATCAGAGTCGGTCCGTGCAGAGCTCCATCCGGACGCGATCTGCTCTCTCCGGAGCAAACCGATGTGCAGCTGGGGCTGTAACCCCAGCGACTGGGATGCAGCAGCTCTGCAGTTGCAGCCAGCCCGATGTGAAAGTTCGCTCGAGGGGGAAACACACCCAATTTCAGTGTTTATCAAGTGAGGTTTGGGAGGGTAGAGGCCCCTCCACATGCACTGGCTGAGAGTCCTTGTGGGCCCGTTAGCGTATCCAGTGTCCGACTGCATCCGTACAATTCCTTAAAGACCTTAAGCAACTGCACCTGCTTCCACCAAAGTGGCTCAGGCTGAGAGAGAGCGGGGAGAGCGCAGCAGCATGGGAGCAAAATTAAACAAATAAAACTATGAAGCATTTTTACATGGCGCTCTAATTTTCGTTTCTGTCTGGAATGAGAGAAGCTGAAATTGGGTGTGAAACTGGGCTATTGAGGAAATAATATGCTCATAGAAAGTGCGTGTGTTACATGGTATTTTCTTGGTTTTAGCACCAAAAGCGTTTTGGTTGGTGCAGTTGACACGGAGTTTGCTCTGTGGCTGGTTGGAGCCGAGCCAGACTGGTGTTTCGATAGCAGGTTTCTGATCATTAATTCTCCTGAAAAGCAACACGCTCTTTTCTGAGCGAAACGACAACTCTGTTGATGTGCACCCCAAAAAGCACATCCTGCGAAGTTTCTCGTTTGGCTGCCAGTGTAGTTCTTTCCATCATACAGATTTCACATCATTGTTCTTTCATTGTTAGGTGACTTTTTTTTGGCTTAACCCTGACGTTATAAAGTCTGGAGCCAGAGAGGAACATAGGCTTGGTAATAGTGGGTTTTGGGGGGGTGGGGGTGTTTTGTTTTTTTTCTTTTTAACTCGTGATTTTTTTTGTGTAGCCTGCATTATAAAAGGAGGGCCGAGATGCAGTTTGCTAGGATGGCCGTGCCAGCTATGGGGTATAGCTGCTTTCACCACCGAACGTTTTATGAGGTACACCATAGAGGGGCAATGAGGATCGAGCACATATTGATGAGCTGAGCAAAATAAGTAATCTTGGCAAGAGTTCCCATTTTTGCCAGTAAACCCCTATCTACAGTAGCGCTTCTAATGGCTACAGAAGAAGCATGGAGCATTTTGCTGAATATGCACATATATTTTAAATGTAAACACAGCCTGGGATGCAAGGCTACTCTTCTGCTTTCTTCTAAAAACCTCCAGCCTGCTTCTTCCCAGCTGCCTGGCTGAAAACCCAGGCTTATCTCGCTCTGTCCTCTGAGCTCACCCCGGCCCCCCTGCCCCAGCCCGAAGCCGGGATCCCGCTTGGGAGCCAGGACAGACACCGCTGGAGCCTTCTGCCATCACCGCGTGGAAGAGGGACTCGCTCTGCGGATCTCACCTGCCTGCAGCCCTATGAAGGAGCACTTTGTCTCCCCCTTTTAGCGCAAGGGCTCAGGCTGTCAGTTTGTTACGGCAGTGATAACTAAAAAAAAAAAGAAGACAAAAAAAGAGAAAAAAAGAAGACAGAAAAAAAAAGAAGACAGAAAAAAAAAGAAGACAAAAAAAAGAAGACAGAAAAAAGAAGAAGACAGAAAAAAGAAGGAAAAAAAAGACAAAAAAAACAGAAAAAAGAAGAAAAAAAGAAGACAAAAAAAAAAGACCAAAAAAAAGACAAAAAAAGAAAGAAGACCAAAAAAAAAAAAAAAAAAAACACGGGGTGCGTTTTGGGGCTGAATCAGGCAGTTCGAAGGGGTGCAGAGCCCCGGCTCCCGCTGCGGCCGCGGTGCTGAGCGCTGTGGGGCAGCTCCGCGCCCGCGGACCGCGCTCCGCGCCCGCCCTGGGCCGCGCCGGCTGGACGCGGCTGGCGAGCTCGGAGTTTCCCTCCGCTGGAAACCCCGGCGGGAGCCGGCTGCCCGGGGCACGG